>SJYQ01096701.1:0-20765 GCA_006410935.1 Redunca redunca
CAGACATCTGCCTCTCTCCTGCCACAGTCCTATTTGCCCCTTTCTCTTCAGAGTCAAGTGTCTTGTAATACAGCTTCAACTCGTTATTTTTACAATTCCCTTTGACTACTCAATCCTTTGAGATCTGGATTTTGCCTGCAAAGATAAACTTGTTCTCCCCAAAATCCTGGTGACTTCTGAGCTTCAAAGTCATTCTGAATTTTTTTATGCATTGTATGCATTGCTAAGTTGCAAATGTTTCTCTTCCCTCTAAATATTTCAGCACTCACATAACTCCTAACTCAAGTTGAGTATTACATTTTTTCCCCCCTCTTTTGAACAGGCAATGAAATGCACCAATCTTCAGTGTACTAGTTAATATATTCTGACAAGGGCATACACCTGTGTAACCTGAAACCTTATCAAGAGGCAGGACCCTATCCCTCCCCCAGAAGAGGCCGCCAGCGCATCACAGCTCCACACCACCACCCCCCGCCTCCACCATCACTCTCTGGGTATTTTTTTGACCACAGCCCAGCATGGTGGGTCCTGGTGAGACCTCTCTCCCTGGGTTTGAGAGAGCCTCCTTCCCATCCTACTCTCACGTGGCAGAGAGCGCTCTGGGGTCTCTTCCACTTCCTGTAAGGGCACCAGTTCTATAGGATCAGGATCCTCGCTGAAGATCATCTAGCCCTAATTGCCCCCTTAAAAGCCTGATCTCCAATCCAGTCAGTCTCATGGGGGTTCAAGGCCTTCCACATGACTTGGAGGGGAGGCACAATTCAGTCCATAGTAGCCCACAGTAATTACTTTAAAGTACGGTAAAACTGAACACCACAATAACTGTGCAAGTACAAGAACTCTACAGCAACAGAGGCAACAAGTATTATATGAAAATATCAAGATACAGAATGGTATATAGATATGTAAAACATATACACAGGAAATAAAAAGGAATATATCATAACTATCAAAGGACAATGTTCAAGTAAAAGAGCTTATTTCTAAATTCTTTGCTAAACAATTTGAAAACTAAATTTTCATAGAAAGATTAATGAAAAGCTTCAGCTGAAAAAAAAATCACTAAGAACAATTTCAAATCTAACTTTCCCTGTTTGTTTCCTGTTTATCTCACTGCCATCTGTATTAACTAGGCTATAGGTTAATCTGCTGTGACAAAACCAAGAATATAGTGGCTCAAATGAAAGAGCAGTTTCTCTCTTATATAATAGTTCAGGACAGACAAGCGGTCCCAGAAAGGTCCAGACACTGAGGTTCCTTCTATCTAGTCCCCCCACTCCCTGGGAACACTGCCTTGGTCTCTGTGACAGAAGCTGACTCACAACACTTTGCTCATGGAGGTGGGAAAAAGAATATGACTAAAGCAGACTTGAATACAAGTATGATTTAGAAGTCACACACGTTACTTCCACTACCATCCACTGGCCAAAATTCAGACATGTGGTCTCATATGCCTACAAGAGGCCTAAGAAACACAATTTCTACACAGGGACTACAGGCCAAGCTAAATGTCAAAGGTGGGAGGGCACCTTCTTTCCCACTCTGGGCAGTCATCTTCCTAAAGGGATAAGCTGGATTCAGCTCAGTCTACAGTCTCTGAACAACGTATAATCTCTTCAACAGATACCAAAGTGGCTCCAGCCCAGCCCAGTGAGCCACAAACTAACAGAGCAGGTATCTTCTGCTCTCCACTACCACCTCACACCCAATACACAAGGGGCCAAAAACAAGATGAATGCAGTTAAGTCTCCCATCCCGAAAAGAAAAGAATGGCAAAGACACATCCCTACCAACGACGAGATACAGCTAGACAAGAAAGGAAAAGACTCCCCACTGCACCAGGGAAACCAGGCCCTCAATTAAACTCAGTCCTGCTCTCTAGGGGGAAGGGAGGATCTCCTTTGTCAGTGTGTCTGATAGAGCCTGGCTTTGCCTCTGGAAGATTCTTTCTTTTTTTCCACGATCCTTTCTCAGTTCAGTTCAGTGGCTCAGTCGTGTCCGACTCTTTGGGACCCAATGGACTGCAGCACGCCAGGCCTCCCTGTCCGTCACCAACTCCCGGAGCTTACTCAAACTCATGTTCATTGAGTCAGTGATGCCATCCAACCATCTCATCCTCTGTCATCCCCTCCTCCTCCCAACTTCAATCTTTCCCAGCATCAGGGTGTTTTCCAATGAGTCAGTTCTTTACATCATGTGGCCAAAATATTGGTTTCAGCTTCACCATCAGCCCTTCCAATGAACACTCAGGACTCATTTCCTTTAGGATGGACTGGTTCTATCTCCTTGCAATCCAAGGGACTCTCAAGAGTATTCTTCAACACCACAGTTCAAAAGCACTAATTCTTCGGCGCTCAGCTTTCTTTATAGTCTAACTCTCACAACCATACATAAGTACTGGAAAAACCATAGCTTTGACTAGACAGACCTTTGTTGGCAAAGTAACATCTTTACTTTTTAATATTCTGTCTAGGTTGGTCATAACTTTTCTTCCAAGGAGCAAGTGTCTTTTAATTTCATGGCTGCAGTTACCACCTGCAGTGATTTTGGAGCCCCCCAAAATAAAGTCTGTCACTGTTTCCATTGTTTCCCCATCCTTTCTAGCCATATATGAAGTAGATATAGGAAAGCAAGTGCTCCAAAGACGTGGCAAAGAGCTGGTGGCCAATCTGGAGGTCAACAGTTGCTTTAGGTGTCAATGTCAAACCACCACAGGTTTTTCTAAGCCAAACTTAAAGATGCCACAATACAGTCCTCGCAAAAATGCAACAGGCCTGTTTGCCTTCAGTCAGCACCACATGAAAGCGACCACATTAGTCTAGTTGTAGATACAAAGCTTGTCATTTCTCCTCCTTCCTTCGCTCGCTTCTGTGACAGGTCCATCCTTCTTTCCTTCAAGTTAAGGTGAGCTGCCCACCTGGAGGTCGTGTGACTCAAGACAGGAAGATTCTACCACCACACCCCAGTGACATCAGGGCAGCCCATGTGACTTCAAGACCATTCTTCTTGCCTAACTGATTTCAAGCATCAACCATTTTGTTTGCTTTGGCCAATAAAGTATGAAGAAAAATAATAGATGCCATGTCCCAGCACCTGATTCTGCCACATGCTGTCCCTTCAGCCACAAAACTGCAACGTCGCCAAAAAGCCTATTCCTTTGGCTTTATGTAACAGAGGGTGACAGCCACAGCCATGTCATGAGTAAGAAATAAACCTTTGTTGTTGTAGGGAACTGAGACTGTGTTTTTAAGTGTACCTTTACCTGGCCATGGGGAAATTTTGATGGAATTTAACAAGTAATAACAACAAGTGCCTCAAAATTAAGGACCTCAAAATTCAACAAAGGACATTCTAGACAAAACTAACAAACAGGCAAAGACTGGGATTATGTGTTCACATCTAAAAAAAAGGTGGGGGGGGAGGATTTAATAGCCTCCCTACACCAAGAACTCTTGAAAAATAACAATTAAAAGACAGGACATGCAATTGAATATTGGGTAAGAGACAAGCAGACAATTCACTGATAAACAAAATTAAAGTGGTCAGATAAAATACAGGATGCCCCATGAAGTTTAAATTAAAGATACATAATGAAAAAAATTCAGTATAAGTATGCCCTGACAATTACATAGTATATACTTACACTAAAAAACTGTTACTTGAAATTCAAAGCAGGAGGATTCTTTACCAGCTAAGCCACAAGGGAAGCCCAAGACTACTGGAGTAGGTAGCCTATCCCTTCTCCAGCACATCTTCTGGACTCAGGAATTGAACTGGGGTCTCCTGCATTGCAGGCGGATGCTTTACTAACTGAGCTACCAGGGAAGCCCATTAAACACGAGACACGGATTCATTTCCTGGGTGGGAAAGATTCCCTGGAGAAGGAAATGGCAACCCAGTCCAGTATTTTTGCCTGGGAAGAATTCCATGGACAGAAGAGCCGGTGGGCTACAGCCCACGGGGTCACAAAAGAGTCAGACATGACTTAGTGACTAAACAACAAACATCAATCCACAGTCAGGCACAGAAGACTCTGCCAGAAAACTTAAGCACCTATTTAGAATAAATTTATAAAGTGAAATGTTGAGAATGAATATGCCTGAGTATCATTTAGTAGTTAATCAACAGCTCTTTCATAAAGAATATCATAACATCAATTTTGATACTAGGTGAAGATTAACCTCTTAAGGTTAGCTCTCACAGCAGGTCAGAAACTTGGACTGTAAACAAAAACAAAGACCATGCTTGACATTTTCAAAGAGCTTTCACGTTAATATGTTTTATCTAAATCACAAATATTGCTTTAGCACTGGATGGTACCCATCTGGAAGGTAGAAGACACAAAAGCTGTAGGTTAAGGACGGAAATATAAGCAGAATATAAACAGAATATGCACAGCATCCATTCTTTTTTAAGTAAGATGAGCTTATTTCCTGTGAATACAGCATGTAGGATATTTTAAATAAAATTTCAATACAAAAAATAAAGTATACCAACAACTTATTTTGCCTTCTTGAACTTCTAGGAAAAATAATGCCCTCTGAATTTAACATCTCCATAGGAAAACATTTTTTAAAACTAAAATATTACGATGAGAGATCAATTTAGAAAAGGGCCTACTTTTTTGTCACAGTTCCTGGAAATACTCATAAATAGCTCTATATTTCATTCTGAAGAATAAGAATATTTTAAACACTAAACCAAAATACTTTATAAAAATGGTACTATGATACAGTAGTTGTGATAAAATGATTCACAGACACTAACATGATTCTGCCTACCTTATAGAAAAGGCATGCAATATAATCCTAAACATTCGAAAATGTTGCTAAGAATAGTTACTAGTTAACTTTCAAAAGGTAATCCCTTCTAGATGTACCTCTAACAACAGCAAAAACAAACTTTAGATCTATAATTCAGCATCCATCAAGACTAATTTTGGCAGGTATATGATACAACACACCCCTACAAGAGAGAAAGATAAACATAAAAGTAACACAGTTTTCGCCATAATGTTTAAAGCATTAAAATAATCCATACATCACTATCACCTTTTCAACTGTATATAAAACAAATCCTTGTGACTGCCTGGGTCCCAAATATCACAGGATCTTGAGACTGGTAGGCAGGAAACAAATGATAGTCACTCTACTTTTTTTTTTTTTTTNTTTTTTTTTTTTTAATTTCAGAAGAAAAGCACAATCAGAAGTGCTGTATTAGCACAACTGCTAACATTAAGGTTTGACATAAACACAGAAAATTTAAAGTATCTCCAACTTCAAGAAAGGAAAAGATTACTCTTTGGCTCTTATCCTAAGCTGGAAACAAGTAAACAAAGAACGGGTTTTAAATATGCTCCATCAAGCAATCCTTAAACGCTAATCAATATCTCCACTTACATACACAGTTGAGAGTGTCAGTTCTGATCAGGAACTACCCTGCTTCAAGACCCTTCCTCCTCATAGCTTGCCAGTCCCTAACCTCCAAGTTTAGGGTCCCAAACTCACTTTGGAAAGAAACAATCCTAAAAATTCCACGTTTCCTCAAAATCATATGTAAAGTCTCTGCCTGTCTTGAGGACCATATTCTGCAAGTATAGTTCTCCCTTGTTCAGCAAGCATGAAATTCAGCTTTCATCCAGCTATACTTGGGTGTGGTCTCTTTCTTCAATAATACAATAAATATTGCATTATTTTGTATTGTAATAACCAAGGGTTACTTGGTTATTACCATTTTTCTTCGTGCAGGAAAGAAAAAACCTTTTTGTTATAATAATTCAATTTTATGGAAACTAGAGAATCTTCACCTTTTAAGTCTAAGTATAATCATTTTTGCCCAATATACAACTATAGGAACAAAGGGATCCTTTTCCTTCTCCTCTGATTGCTAGACCAATAATCTCATACCATCAATGGTCAACATCCAGCCAATGAATTTATGAAACACGAATATTTCCAATTAGTCAAACATGTATCAATAATTGAATATCACTATGGGGTGGTCCCTAGTGGTCCAGTAGTTAAGAATATGCCTTGCAGTGGGGTAGATGCAGGCTTGAACCCTGATCGGGAAATTAAGATCCTATGGTATAGCCAAAAAAAAAAAAAGAGAGAGGGAGAAGTGAATATCATCAAATAGTCTTCAAACAAAAAGATAAGTGATCAAAAACTTAAGCAGACATTCTCTTTGATCTAACAGAAATGACAGTATGGCTTGGTTTTTTAAAATCTGAAAACCTAAATTCTAAATCCTACCTTTGCAATTTAATTATCTGGGTAAATGGATCATCTCTTCTTCAATTTTTCAATCTAGAAAACAAAGTGACTATACCCAGCTCCTACTACCTCACAAAAATGATGTATGTACTCATCTAGAGTACGATGAACTCTAAATGTTTCAGAAAGGAAAACAAGCCCAACCATTACATTATCATATTTTGTTTGTTACTGAAGTCAAGTCAGCTTGAGGTTTAGGTCGGCATGGAGAAAAAGTAAGAGGAACTGTCTCAATTTGACATAAAAAAAACGGCTAAAGAAGGAACATTTCATGCAAACATGGGCACAATAAAGGACAAAAATGGCAAGGACCTAACAGAAGCAGAAGAGATTAAGAAGTGATAAGAATACACAGAAGAATTGTACAAAAAAAAAAAAAGCTCTTAATGACCCTGATAACCATGATGCTGTGGTCACTTACCTAGAGCCAGACATCCCGGAGAATGAAATAGGCCTTAGGAAGCATTACCACGAACAAAGCTAGTAGAGGTGATGAAATTCCAGCTGAGCTATATTTCAAATCCTAAAAGAGGATGTTGTTAAAGTGCTACACCCAATAAGCCAGCAAATTTGGAAAACTCAGTAGTGGCCACAAGACTGGAAAGGGCAGTTTTCATTCCAATACCAAAGAAAGGCAATGCCAAAGAATGTTCAAATGACCATAAAATTGTACTCATTTCACATGCTAGCAAGGTAATGCTCAAAATCCTCCAAGCTAGGATTCAACAGTACCTGAACTAAAAACTTTCAGATGTATAAGCTAGATTTAGGAAAAGCAGAGGAACCAGAGATCAAATTGCCAACATCTGCTGGATCATAGAAAAAGCAGGGCAATTCCAAAAAAAAATCTACTTCTGCTTATTGACTATGCTAAAGGCTTTGACTGTGTGGATCACAACAAATTGAAAAATTCTTAGAGATGGGAATACCAGACCATCTTACTTGTCTCCTGAGAAACCCGTATGCAGGTCAAGAACCAGTAGTTAGAACTGGACATGGAACAATGGACTGGTTCAAAATTGGGAAACAAGTACAACAAGGCTCTATGTTGTCACCCTGTTTATTTAACTTACATGCAGAGTACATCATGCAAAATGCCAGATTGGATGAATCACATGCTGGAATCAAGATTACCAGGAGAAATATCAACAACCTCAAATAAGCAGATGATACCAATCTAATGGCAAAAACTAAAGAGGAACTGAAGAGACTCTAGATGAGGGTGAAAGAGGAGGGTGAAAAACCCAGCTTAAAACTCAACATTCAAAAAACTAAGTCATGGCATTCAGTACCATCACTTCATGGCAAATAGATGGGAGACAAGTGGAAACAGTTACAGATTTTCTTGGGCTCCAAAATCATTGGGGATGGTGACTGCAACCATGAAATTAAAAGACACCTGCAACTTGGAAGAAAAGCTATGACAAACCTGGACATAGTATTAAAAAGCAGGGGAATTCCAGAAAAACAACTACTTCTGCTTCACTGACTATGCTAAAGCCTTTGACTGTGTGGATCACAGCAAACTGGAAAATTCTTAAAGAGATGAGAATACCAGACCACCTTACCTCCTGAGAAACCTGTATGTAGAACAAGAAGCAACAGTGAGAATGGGACATGGAACAACAAACTGGTTCCAAATTGGGAAAGGAGTATATCAAGGCTGTATATTGTCACCCTACTTATTTAACTTATATGCAGAGTACATCACAGGAAATGCTGGGCTGGATAACTCACAAGCTGGAATCAAGATTGCTGAGAGAAATATCAACTACCTCAGATATGCAGATGATTTCACTTTAATGGCAGAAAGTGAAGAGGAACTAAAGAGCCTCTTGATGAAAGTGAAAGAGGAGAGTGAAAAACTTGGCTTAAAACTCAATATTCTAAAAACAAAAATCATGGCATGCTGGCCCATCACTTCGTGGCAAATAAATGGGGGAAACATGGAAACAGTGTCAGATTTCATTTTCTTGGGCTCCAAAATCACTGTGGACGGTGACTGCAGCCACAAAATTGAGACACTTGCTCCTTGGAAGAAAAATGACAAACCCAGAAAACATTAAAAAGCAAAGACAACACTTAGCTGACAAAGGTCTGTATAGTCAAAGTTATAGTTTTTCAAGTAGTCATGTACTGATGTGAGACATCGGTATCCTAAAGAAGGCTGTTGGTTTAGTTGCTAAGTTGTGTCCGACTCTTGCGGACCCCATGGTTTATAGCCTGCCAAACTCCTCTGTGCATGGGATTCTCCAGGCAAGAATACCGGAGTGGGTTGCCATTTCCTCCTCCAGGTGATCTTCTCAACCCAGGAATCGAACCCAGGTCTCTTGCATCGCAGGCAGATTCTTTCCCGACTGAGCTATGAGGGAAGCCCTAAAGAAGGCTGATGAGCATTAAGAAATGATGCTTTTGAACTGTGGTGCTGGAGAAAACTCTTGAGAGTCCCTTGGACTGCAAGGAGATCAAACCAGTCAATCCTAAAGGAAATCAACCCTGAATATTCACTGGAAGCACCAGGGTTGAAGCTGAAGCTCCAGTACTTTGGCCACCTGATGCAAAGAGCCGACTCACTGGAAAAGACCCTGATACTGGGAAAGATTGAAGGCAAGAGGAGAAGGGGGGAGACAGAGGATGAGATGGTTGGATGGCATCACCAACTCGATGGGTGAGCTGGAGCAAACTCAGGGAGACAGTAAAAGACAGGGAAGCCTGGCAAGCTCCAGTCCATGGGGTCGCAGAGTCAGACATGACTTAGTGACTGAACAACAACAACAAAAGAGACTAATAAGGGTTCTAATTAGAATTATTAGAATGAATGGGAATACTATCCCAAATAGAAATCCCTCTAATCAGATAGGCAAAATGAATTGTGCAAGAGGGTTGCATGACCCAAGTATACTCAAATATGGCTGAGAGCTGCCTTTGCACTGCTTTTCGCCATAGTGTTCTCAAAAAATAAATTCTAAATAGCCAGTACTGCTACCTTATGGCTTCTCAAAGCTCAGTGAAGCATCCACTCAAGTCCTATCAGAGTAGGAGTACAAACACTGAAATGCTAACTGATTCAAGTGCCAACATGAACATCTGACTAGGTGTTGAAGGAAACCACATCATCCCAAAATAATCTTGACACATTATTTTGAATTAAAGACATTTAAGAAATAGCAGGTGCAGAAGGACACTCTGAGACTCCTTTGTCCTTCCTGAGAGCAAGAGATAAAACTCCCAAGTGAAAGATATCTTCCCCATAGCAGGAGGAAGGAAGACATTCTTATCAGCAGAGCTGGGGGACTGGGGGCTAGGAAAGCTGTACAAACAAATCTTATGACAGTAACCCTTATCTTGCCATTATCTCTTCACCACTCACTATCTCTGCCCCACACCCGCTTTGTCTTGTCAATTCTTCACAAATTTATCGTGTGTCTAAAATGTGCAAAAGTTTCTGGCTCTGGTCACTTCTTCAGGTCTTCATTCTCTTGTGTATATGTCAAAGTTTAACAAAATGTGTATGTTCTTCTTCTGTTAATCTGTTTTATGTCAGTTTAATCCCCAGGCCCAGCCAGAGACCCAAAGAGGGTGGAGGAAAATTTTCCCTCACCTGCAGGGTCAAGAGGCCTAACTTAGTAAGGTTAGGCAGAGACTTGGTGAATTTATCCAGAAACTGTCAAAGTCATTTACAGAGAAGAATCCAAGCAGAGGCAGCACAGCTCGGTGGAAACAGTAAAAACTCTATGATGTGTTTGGTGACCCTCAATAAGTTGCTCAGTATCTCTGAACACCATTTCCTCCTCTATAAAATAGGAATTATTTCACAGGACTATCAGAAAGATTAAAAGAGATAAACATAACTAGTACTTTTTAAAATGTCCTAAGGGGATTTCCTTGGTGGTCCAGTGGTTAAGACTCAGCTCCCAATGTGGGGGGTGCGAGTCCTAACCCTGGTCAAGGAACTAGATCCCACAGGCCGTGCAGTACAGCCAAAACATAAGTAAATATAAATTAATTAAAAAAACACATTCCTAGTCATTAAATAAAAAGGTCCTAACAACCAGATCTCTGAGTCCTCTACTTACTTTGGTCTGGTAACTAACTTGCTATATAACACACATGAACACATATGACAAGTCATTTGATCTAAATCTGTTTCCTCATCTGTCAAATAGTTGGGGAATGGATACCCTACACATTTTCTGGAATATTTACAACCATCACATATGAAAATGAATCTGAAAAGGATTTCTCAAACATACAAAAACTCATGTAACTGGGAGATAATTAATTCTATACATACAAAAACAAAAAGGATTCATACGAGCAAACCTATTATAATCCAGGATTATATAATACCCCAATCAAATTAATTTTAGTAAGGAAAAAATGTCATGCCTAAAATCATACCCCAAATGCTAGACACACTGACCACCACATGGCTATGAGCTACAAGAATTCTTTTCCATGCAATAAATGGACCAAATGACCTGAGTTCTCCAAAGAACTAAAAGCAGTTCAACAACATCTTTTGTTCAAGTCAGGTGTTTGCCATTTACAACTACTGCTTCAATTTCTAAAGCAACAGGAAAAAGAGAAAAAGAAAGCAAGCTATACACTGCAGGGTTTCTCAACATTAGCAGTTTTGACATTTTAACTTAGATAATTAAAAAAAAAAGAAGTCCTTTTTAGTTTATTTATTTTAGTTGTACTAGGTCTTCATTGTGGCTTATGAACTCAGCTGCCCCAAAGCACGTGGGCTCTTAGTTCCCAGACCAGGGACTGAACCCTGTGCCCTGCATTGGAAGGTAGATTCTTAATCACTGGACCACGAGGGAAGTGCCTAACCTAAGTAATTTTTTGATGTTGGGGTCGCCCTGGGTACCGTAGGTTATTGAGATGCTTCCCTGGCCTCCACTAACTAGATGCCAGGAGCAATGTGTGCCCCCTCCACCCCGCCAACATACACCCAGTTGGGACAACTAAAAATGCCTCCAGGCTTTGCCAAATGTCCCCAGGGTGAGTTGGGGGAGGGGACAAAGTCATCCCCAGCTGAGATTCTCTGAGCTATAGCCTCACTACAACATTTCAGAATTTATTNGAACCAGTCTGTTGTTCCATGTCCAGCTCTAACTGTTGCTTCCTGACCTGCATGTAGGTTTCTCAAGAGGTAGGTCAGGTGGTCTGGTATGCCCATCTCTTTCAGAATTTTCCAGTTTATTGTGATCCACAGAGTCAAAGGCTTTGAAATAGTCAATAAAGCAGAAATAGATGTTTTTCTGGAACTCTCTTGCTTTTTTGATGATCCAGCATATGTTGGCAATTTGACCTCTGGTTCCTCTGCCTTTTCTAAAGCCACCTGGAACATCTGGAAGTTCACAGTTCACGTATTGCTGAAGCCTGGCTTGGAGAATTTTGAGCATTACTTTTTACTAGCATGTGAGATGAGTGCAACTGTGCAGTAGTTTGAGCTTTCTTTGGCATTGCCTTTCTTTGGGATTGGAGTGAAAACTGACCTCTTCCAGTCCCGTGGCCACTCTTGAGTTTTCCAAATTTGCTGACATACTAAGTGCAGCACTTTCACAGCATCATCATTTTAGGATTTGAAATAGCTCAACTGGAATTCCATAACCTCCACTAGCTTGTTCACAGTGATGCTTCCCAAGGCCCACTTGACTTCACATTCCAGGATGTCTGGCTCTAGGTGAGTGATCACACCATTATCATTATCTGGGCTGTGAAGATCTTTTTTGTACAGTTCTTCTGTATATTCTTACCACCTCTTCTTAATATCTTCTTCTGTTAGGTCTGTACCATCTCTGTCCTTTATTGCTCATCTTTGCATGAAATGTTCCCTTGGCATCTCTATTTTCTTGAAGAGATCTCTAGTCTTTCCCATTCTATTGTTTTCCTCTATTTCTTTGCATTGATCACGGAGGAAGGCTTTCTTATCTCTCCTTGCTATTCTTTGGAACTCTGTATTCAAATGGGTATATCTTTCCTTTCCTCCTTTGCTTTTTGCTTCTCTTCTTTTCATAGCTATTTGTAAGGTCTCCTCAGACAGCCAGTTTGCTTTTTTGCATTTCTTTTTCTTGAGGATGGTGTTAATCCCTGTTTTCTGTACAATGTCATGAACCTCCATCCATAGTTCATCAGGCACTCTATCAGATCTAGTTTCTTAAATCTATTTCTCACTTCCACTATAGAATCATAAGGGATTTGATTTAGGTCATACCTGAATGGTCTAGTGGTTTTCCCCACTTTCTTCAATTTAAGTCTGAATTTGGCAAGAAGGAGTTCATGATCTGAGCCACAGTCAGCTCCCGGTCTTGTTTCTGCTGACTGTATAGAGCTTCTCCATCTTTAGCTGCAAAGAATATAATCAATCTGATTTCAGTGTTGGCCATCTGGTGATGTCCATGTGCAAAGTCCTCTCTTGTGTTGTAGGTAGAGGGTGTTTGATATTATCAGTGCGTTCTCTTGGCAAAACTCTATTAGCCTTTGCCCTGCTTTGTTCTGTACTCCAAGGCCAAATTTGCCTGTTACTCCAAGGTGTTTCTTGACTTCCTACTTTTGCATTCCAGTGCCCTATAATGAAAGGACATCTTTTATGGGTGTTAGTACTAAAAGGTCTTGTAGGTCTTCATAGAACCGTTCAACTTCAGCTTCTTGAGCCTTACTGGTCGGGGCATAGACTTGGATTACTGTGATACCGAATGGTTTGCCTTGGAAATGAACAGAGATCATTCTGTCATTTTTGGGACTGCATCCAAGTACTGCATTTCAGACTCTTTTGTTGACCATGATGGCTACTCCATTTCTTCTAAGGGATTCCTGCCCACAGTAGTAGACATAATGATCATCTGGGTTAAATTCAACCATTCCAGTCCATTTTAGTTCGCTGATTCCTAGAATGTCGACATTTACTCTTGCCATCTCCTGTTTGACCACTTCCAATTTGCCTTGACTCATGGACCTAACATTCCAGGTTCCTATGCAATATTGCTCTTTAAAGCATCAGACCTTGCTTCTATCACCAGTCACATCCACAACTGGGTGCTGTTTTTGCTTTGGCTCCATCCTTTCATTCTTTCTGGAGTTATTTCTCCCCTGTCTCCAGTAGCATATCGGGCACCAACCGACCTGGGGAGTTCATCTTTCAGTGTCCTATCTTTTTGCCTTTTCATACTATTCATGGGGTTCTCAAGACAAGAATACTGAAGTGGTTTGGCATTCCCTTCTCCAGTGGACCACATTCTGAGACTGATATATTAGAATGCAGTTGGGAGCTAACAGTTTTGCAGTATAAGAGCTCAGTAAAAGAATGCTGTCTGTAGGAGAATTATAGGTACAGGAGGGAGTTACGGTTTAATTCTCTTCCATCAATATGCTGTTTTTTTGCTTAATTCTAAGAATTTCCTCTTGGGAGCTCTTCTGGGGTAACAACTTAGTTAACCAGTCACCAAAGCCTAGTCTCTACCAGACTTATTAATTATTATTCACTAGTGATTATATGGAAAAAAATCATGCCTCAAGATTTTGATTTCTAAGCAACCAAATATGAAATGAAACAAAATTAACTGCTACTTATCTATCTAAACTATTAAACATAGTCAAACATTTAAAATATTAAGTATACAAATTAGTATTCAGCTAATTATTATAGATGGTTAATACATATATGTTGATGGTAAAATGCAAAAAGAAACCATAAGAAGTAGAATTTTAAGAATTATATTAAATGCCTAGTATACATCATCACTGGGTGAGACACATGGTTTTCTATAAGAAATAATTTCCATATACTTACACTGGTACTCTTAACATAGTAGTGAAAGTACTGGTCACTCAGTCATGTCTGACTCTTTGCAACTCCACAGACTGTACCCCAAAAGACTTCATGGACTTCTCCAGGCAAGAATACTGGAATGGGTAGCCACTGCCTTCTCCAGGGGGTCTTCCCGACCCAGGGATCGAAACTAGATATCATGCATTGCAGATTTTTTACTACCCGAACCACCAGGGAAGCCTGTTAATTTTGCCTAGGTAAATATAAATTTTAAAAGGAATCACAGTAAGTTACCTAGGATGCTATATTTCACCTGGTCGGTGTGAGAGTGACTTCTGTTGTCATCAAATACAAAAGCTGACCACCACTCCCCCTCTGCTTGGAGCTACCTGATACAAATAACCATCAGCCTGCTCTCCAGGGCTGCCCAGGTGGTACTATGGTAAAGAACCTGCCTGCCAATGCAGGAGATGTAAGACATGCAGATTCGATCCCTGGGTCAGAAAGATCACCTGGACGAAGGCATAGCAACCCACTCCAGTATTCTTGCCTGGAGAATCTCATGAACAGAGGAACCTGGAGAGTTACAGTCCATGTCACAAAGAGTTGGATACAACTGAAGCAACTTAGCATGCACCCAACAGCCTGCTCTTCCAGAGCCTGAACTTAAAAAATGACAAAGCATGAGCCATGCATAGGCCACTGTAGACACAATTCTACTTTATACCATGTCTAATGTTCTTAAGGAAGCTAACTGCAATTGTGGTTTAAAAAAATAATAATAATCACATCAACTCCACTAAATTTAGAGACACTGCAATAGCAGAGTTAAAATTCAATGAGCTGCAACATGAGACAGCACATCTTTTACTTTTAAACTTGCGGCGGGTTCCTGTTTAGAGTTCTGGTGGACTTTTTTATTCAGATCAATTTTGCTGCTGAAAGCGAAAAAAGCTAAACAAAATATAATTGTACATGTTGTAGCAGAAAAGCTCGGAAATTAATCATGAAATCTACAATGGTGTAAATTTATATAATCTTTCATGGCTTGAATTTGAAATATGGATATTAGGAAGTAATACAATTATGATAAATGTGTGTAGGTTATAGTATGCCCTGAAAGAGACTCATGGAAATAATATACCTATTTTTGTGTGTATTGTTCAAATTCCTATTTCCACATTGTTCCACATATAAGAGATGTAATCTATAATTCTGCTCATGACAAATATCACCAGATCCTCCTTCTCAGACAAAAAAATATAACTCAATGTTAAAGAGGATCAGCAGAGAAACTCAAACTTACTACAATGTGCGGAACTTTGGCACAATTCACTGAAATCAATGGAAACCTGCCTAAATACTTCACACAACCCCTCCATGGTCCTCTATTATGCAAGCTGCAACATTTCAGGCCAACTCCTTATTTCACTAGTGAGCCCTGTCAACACTGAGGTAATAGAACTGGAAAAACTCATCACTCCACCGTGATATTCAAATATCAAATTATATTTCATTTGGCAATAATTACGCAGTTGCCAAATAAAACTAATGTAAATATAGTACATTAGGCAAGGTTTCGAGTCTTTCTTTTCTTGAAACAGACTCCTGGGGAGCCTCAAATTCATTCTGCGATTGCTGAGGCATTCCTTCTCTCCTCTGACCCCTTCCCACCCCACCCCTCAAGCATGTTCCAGGATGAACTCATCGGCATGCATTTCTGCATTTATCCTCCTCTAGTTGTATTCCCACAGGTCCTTCCTCACACTCTGTGCCTCCAGAGGAAAGCTATGTTTTATTCATTTCTGAACTCCTCACACCTAGCCAATGTTCTGCATATAAAGTCATCCCTAATATCTACTCCACAGCAGGGACTAGAGATGGAGAAGGAGAAGAAATACAGACCTCACCCTCTGGAACCTCACAGAAAGGGAATATGGGATAGGGGCTGCCTGAACAGAAACAAGTAATGAAAGGCCAGTTAGCCTGTGTTCCTTTCTCCTCTTGCCATTCAAGGCTTGTTATTGTTGTTCAGTTGCTAAGTCCTGTCCAATTCTTTGAGATGCCATGAACTACAGCACGCCAGGTTTCCCTGTCCTTCACTATCTCCCAGAGTTTGCTCAAACTCCTGTACAATGAGTGATGCCATCTAACAATCTCAACCTCTGTCACCCCTTCTCCTCCTGCCCTCAATCTTTTTTTCCCAGCATCAGGGTCTTTTTCAGTGAGTTGGCTCTTTGCATCAGGTGGCCAAAGTACTAGAGATTCAGCATCAGCATCAGTCCTTACAATTAATATTCTGGGTTGATTTCCTTCAGGATTGACTGGTTTGATCTCCTTGCTGTCCAAGGGACTCTCAAGAGTCTTCTCCCCACAGTTGGAAAGCGTCAATTCTTCAGCACTCAGCCTTCTTTATGGGCCAACTCTCACAATCATACATGACTACAGGAAAAACCATAGCTTTGACTTTATGGATCTTTGTCATCAAAGTGATGTCTCTGCTTTTTAATACTGTCTAGATTTGTCATAGCTTTTCTTCCAAGGTACAAGTGTCTTCTATGATTTCAAGGCTACAGTCACCATCCACAGTGATTTTGGAGCCCAAGAAAATAAAGTCTGTTACTGTTTCCACTTTTTCCCCATGAAGTGATGGGACTGGATGCCATGACCTTAGTTTTTTGAATGTTGAGTTTTAAGCTGGGTTTTTCACTCTCCTCTTTCACCCTCATCTAGAGGCTCTTCAGTTCCTCTTCACTTTCTGCCATTAGATTGGTTCAGTTCAGTTACTCAGTCGTGTCCAACTCTTTGCGACCCCATGGACCGCAGCACACCAGGCCTCCCTGTCCATCACCAACTCCCAGAGTTTACTCAAACTCATGTCCATTGAGTCAGTGATACCATCCAATCATCTCATCCTCTGTATCATCTGGTTATTTGAGGTTGTTGATATTTCTCCTGGAAATCTTGATCCCAGCATGTGATTCATCCAATCTGGCATTTTGCATGATGTACTCTGCATATAAGCTAAATAAATAGAGTGACAACATACAGCCTTGATGTACTCCTTTCTCAATTTTGAACCAGTCCATTGTTCCACATCCAGTTCTAACTGCTGCTTCCTGACCGGCATACAGGTTTCTTGGAAGACAGGTAAGGTGGTCTGGTATTTCCATCTCTGAGAATTTTTCAGTTTGTTGTGCTCCACACAGTCAAAGGCTTTAGCACAGACAATGAACCAGAAGTAGTTGTTTTTCTGGAATTCACCTGCTTCTATGATCAGATGGATGTTGGCAATTTCATCTCTGGTTCCTCTGTTTCTTCTAAATCCAGCTTGCACATCTGGGAGTTCTTAGTTCACATACTACTGAAGCCCAGCTTGAAGGATTTGGAATATTACCTTGCTAGCATGTGAGCACAATTGTACAGTAGTTTGAATGTTCTTTGGCATTGCCCTTCTTTGGGACTGGAATGAAAACTGACCTTTTCCAGTCCTGTGGCCACTACTGAGTTTTACAAATTTGCTCATATATTGAGCACAGCACTTTAACAGCATCATTTTAGGATTTGAGATAGCTCAGCTGGAATTTCATCATCTCTACTAGCTTTGTTTGAAGTCAAGGCCCACTTGACTTCACACTCCAGGATGTTTGGCTCTAGGTGAGCGATCACACCATTGTGGTCATCCAGGTCATTAAGACCCTTTTTTATAGTTCCTCTGTGTATTCTTTTTTTTGAAGTAAACTCAATTTATATTTTTCTATATAATACATGGATATAAGCATAAAATCTCCTTAAAGAGCTTGCAACCCTGAGGCAATGTCCTTGGGTATATAAAGTATACACCAATAGCAAATGAAATCTGAGCTCCAGGAATGAAAATGGACTTCAGAAACATAATTTAATATTTATGCGATTGCAGACATACCAGTAGTATTCTATGCCTCATCTAGTCTCTGAATCCAATTACATCAACTGCCTTGCAGTTTGCACACTGGACAGCCTAACTCCCTACATATATTTCATCATACACAATGCCTCCTTTCCAACCAAAATTTAATAAATTAACATGGGATTTACATATAGGGATTTATATATGGTGAGTGCATTGCCAGAAAGCATAACCGGTTTTTGACAATAGCATCTGCCCACATAAAAACTTTGGCCCTCAGAGGGAACTTGATGCCATCTGACTATAGTAGGGGGGTAGGGTCCTTGATGGTCACCTGGTATCCTCCAGAGGTGAGGTTTTTCATAATAATCTGAGGGCTGCATCAAGGGTCCTCTGTGTATTCTTTTCCCCTTTTCTTAATCTCTTTTGCTTCTGTTAGCTCCTTACTGTTTCTGTCCTTTACAGTGCCCATCTCCCTTGGTGGTGGTGGTGGTTATTGTTCAGTCACTCAGTTGTGTCTGACTCTTTGCGACCCAATGGACTGCAGCATGCCAGGCTTCCCTGTCCTTTGGTATCTCTAATTTTCTTGAAGAGATCACTAGTCTCTCCCATTCTATTGTTTTCATCTGTTTCTTTGCATTGTTCACTGTAAGAACGCTTTCATATCTCTCCTTGCTATTCTCTGGTACTCTGCATTCAGTTGGTATATCTTTCCCTTTCTCCTTTGCCTTTCGTTTCTCTTTTCTCAGCTATTTCCAAGGCTTCCTAAGATAACTACTTCGCCTTCTTGCATTTCTTTTCCCTGGGGATAGTTTTGGTCACTGCCTCCTGTACAATGTTATAAACCTCTGTCCATGGTTCTTTAGGCACTGTCTACCAGATCTAATCCCTTGAATCTCTTCATCACCTCCACTGTATGATCACAAGAGATTTGATTTAGGTCATACCTGAATGGTCTAGTGGTTGTCCCTACTTTATTCAACTTAAGCCTGAATTTTGTAATAAGGAGTTCATGATCTGAGCCACAGTCATGTCCAGGTCTTGTTTTTGCTAACTGTATAAAGCTTCTCCATCTTCAGCTGCAAAGAATATAATCAATCTGACTTTGGTATTGACCATCTGGTGATGTCCATGTGTAGAGCTGTCTTGTGTTGTTGGAAGAGCTGTCTCATGCTATGACCAGTGCATTCTCTTGGCAAAACTGTTAGCCTCTGCCCTGCTTCATTTTACTCCAAGGCCAAACATGCCTGTTTCTCCAGGTAACTTTTTTTTTTTTTTTTCCCAGAGTTCTGCCCACCACAGAGAGTAAAACCTTTATTCTTTTTTTTTTTCATTTTCTTAATATAAATTTATTTTAATTGGGGGCTAATTACTTTACAATATTGTAGTGGTTTTGCCATACACTGACATGGATATGCCATGGGTGTACATGTGTTCCCCATCCTGAACCCCCTCCCACCTCCCTCCCCATCCCATCCCTCTGGGTCATCCCAGTGCACCAGCCCAGAGGACCGTGTCTCATGCATCAGACTTGGACTGGCAATCCAGTTCACATATGATAATATACATGTTTCAGTGCAATTCTCCCCAAATCATCCCACCCTCGCCCTCTCCCACAGAGTCCAAGACTGTTCTATACATCTGTGTCTCTTTTGCTGTCTCGCATGTGGGGTTATTGTTACCACCTTTCTAAATTCCATATATATGCATTAGTATAATGTATTGGTGTTTTTCTTTCTGGCTTATTTCACTCTGTGTAATAGGCTCCAGTTTCATCCACCTCATTAGAACTGATTCAAATGTATTCTTTTTAATGGCTGAGTCCTACTCCATTGTGTATATGTACCACAGCTTTCTTATCCATTCCTCTGTTGATGGACATCTAGGTTGCTTCCATGTCCTGGCTATTGTAAACAGTGCTGTGATGAACATTGGGGTACATGTGTCTCTTTCAATTCTGGTTTCCTTGGTGTGTATACCCAGCAGTGGGCTTGCTAGGTCATATGGCAGTTCTATTTCCAGTTTTTTAAGGAATCTCTACATTGTTCTCCATAGTGGCTGTACTAGTTTGCATTCCCACCAACAGTGTAAGAGGGTTCCCTTTTCTCCACACCTTCTCCTCTCCAGATACCTCTTAACTTCCTACTTTTGCACCCTAACCCCCTATGATGAAAAGGACATCTTTTTTTGATGTTAGTTCTAGAAGGTCTTATAGATCTTCACAGAATCAAAATCACTCAACTTCAGCTTCTTCAGCATTAATGGTTGGGGCATAGCTTTGGATTAACGTGATACTGAATTACTGTGATGTTGAATCAAGACAATGAGGAACAAAAGTAGGCTTTCTTTTCAGAAATACAAATGTATGTCTTCAGCCCTGACCATTCCTTTGAGTTCCATATTCCTACATCCAAGAGCCTGTTCTATGTGTCAATCTAGTGGGAGTTACAGGGATGAATTGCACGGATTCTGAAACAAGATTGCCTGGGTCTGAATCCCAGCTCCATCACTCCCAAGCTAGGAGATGGCAGGCTTCTTTTGTGGCTCCTCCACACACACAGCTGTCATAAGAATCATATGGATTCACATGTGTAAAAGTGCTTAAAACCAGCAAAGCACACAGTTCACACTGACATGGAGCTTACTGCTATTACCAGCACTGGGATTGCTGTTACTATGTCTGCATGCATGTGCATGCTATATCACTTCAGTTGTGTCCAACTCTTTGCAACACTCTGGACTGTAGCCCTCCAGGCTCCTCTGTCCATGGGATTCTCCAGGCAAGAATACTGGAGTGGGTTGCCATCCCATCCTCTAGGAG
>SJYQ01096702.1:0-28853 GCA_006410935.1 Redunca redunca
TTCCTCTGCCTTTTCTAAAACCAGCTTGAACATCTGGAAGTTCACGGTTCACGTACTGGTGAAGCCTGGCTTGGAGAATTTTGAGCGTTACTTTACTAGCGTGTGAGCTGAGTGTAATTGTGCGGTAGTTTGAGCATTCTTTGACATTTACTTTCTTTGGGATTGAAATGAAAACTGACCTTTTCCGGTCCTGTGGCCTCTGCTGAGTTTTCCAAATTTGCTGGCATATTGAGTGCTGGCTATTCTAATGTGAAAGACACAACCTCTGGCGTCTAAAGGTCACAGTTCTGGGATGGGGAACAGACACTCACTTGCCCTTATGCTAATCCAACCCTTACTCCTTTCAGTGCCACCCCACCCATCTTAACTGCTGCTTGACTTTGCTCCAGACCCAGAAGGAATTGGGGTAACAGCATAACAAAGTTTCAACTTAGCTTGAAATATGGAATTTCAAATGAAAAAAATCCAAATTAATAAATATCATTCTGCCCACTTCTGTCTTTTCTTTGATAAGTAGATTTCTTTTATCTAGAAATATTTTACTGATTTATTTTTGGCTGCACCGGATCTTCACGCCCTGGTGCTCCAGGGCTTCTCACTGCAGCAGCTTCTCCTGTACAGAGCTCAGGCCCTCGAGCGTGCGGGCTTCAGCAGTTGAGGCTCTTGTGCTCTGGAGCCTGGGCTCAGTAGTTGTGGCACGTGGGCTTAGTTGCCCCAAGGCATGTGAAATCTTCCGGGTCCAGGGATCCAACCCATGTCCCCGGTATTGGCAGGCAGATTCTCAACCACTGGACCGCCAGGGAGGTCCTCTCCCACTTCTGTGTTGTGTTCTTTCTCCTGGTGCTTCTCAGGAGTGTCCAGTGTGAAACAGGCCACATCAGACCCAGGAAAGAAAGGAGAATGTGATCCGTTTCATTACATAAAGCAGCAGTTGTCACAAGTGGGCCTCTGACCAGCAGCATCCGTGTCCCCTGGGACCTTGTCACACTCCTAGGTGCCTACCTCAGACCTGCCAAAGCTAGAATTCTGCACTGCGGCTGGGCGATCTGTTTTAAGAAGTCCTCCAGGTGATTCCACTACATTCAAGTTTAAAAAACTACTGATACAAAGATGCAAAAAAAACGCTCATGAATAGACCTCTTAAATTTGGTTCTCAGTAGACTGAAACTCCAGTACTTTGGCCACCTCATGCGAAGAGTTGACTCATTGGAAAAGACTCTGATGCTGGGAGGGATTGGGGGCAGGAGGAGAAGGGGACGAGAGAGGATGAGATGGCTGGATGGCTGCAATGGACGTGAGTCTGAGTGAACTCCGGGAGTTGGTGATGGACAGGGAGGCCTGGCGTGCTGCGATTCATGGGGTCACAAAGAGTCGGACATGACTGAGCGACTGAACTGAACTGAACTGAACTGAGACTGAATAGATATTAGGTTTGGCATAGACACTGCTTTATTCCATGAGGGATGTTCACTATAAACAATTCTAGAGGGACATTCACGTGTACATGATTCTGAAGAGGAAGTTCCATGACAGTGTGCTCAAAAGCAGGCAAGAGTTTTAGAAAAGTGCCCATGTCACTTCAAGGAGCCAGTCTCAGGGCAGATGAACCCAAGATGGTGTTGCCAAGTCTGTGATGTCTTCTGACCTTGAGTGTCTTTTTAAGCTTGGTCATATATTTCAGAGAGTCAGGACAGCTGTCATGGAGGTGTCTTACTATAGCCATTTTCAAGTTTTTCTGTCACCTCAAGTGATTTTATTTAAAAAAGAAAGAGAGTCAGTCCAATGCGGATATTGTGAGCAGGCTTTGGGGAGGGGCTGATGGACTTTTTCATCCCCTAGGGCTGCTGTCGGCCCCTCCTTCTACTTCCCGATCCACACTGGAAGCCTCTTGCTCCTCAACCCCAGCCCACTGCAGCCTCCATCTGGACTCAAAGCATGGAGCTACCACCATTGCAGACACACCTGACCCAGCTGCATGGACATAGCCCCTTTGGGCCTCCCTGGGGTTTAAAAGGAAGGTAAACACAGATGTGACAGGTGAGCAGCAGGAAGGCCAGGTGTACTGAGATTTCATAGAGGCAGAAGTGTCCATGCTGTGAGATATTATGGTGATAGTTTACCTAACAACAATCAAAAGGCAATTCTTACCACTGGATCTGGAGAGCCCCCGCCCCCTACCCAGATGGGAATGGTCTTCTTCAACTGAAAACATGGCCAGTTTCATGAATGGGCTCCTTTAATCAGATGCAAGAGGTTGCAAGCTTCCAATTAAGGAGCATCCCCATGTCAGTCAGAAAATGTCACCTTCTAAAACCAAAGTGAATTTTGAATTATGTGTATAAAGCATGCTAGACAGTGACTTGTAAATGCATTTCTGAGTTTTCTCCAATATTGGCAAGGATATACTTCCCTGGTGGTCCAGTAGTTAAGGCTTGGAGCTTCCACTGCTGGGGGCATATGTTCGATCCCTGATTGAGATACTAAGATCCTGAACGGTTCAGGCAAAAAAAGAAAAAAGAAAAAATCGTTATCAGCAAGGAGGACTAAAATATAAATTGTGATTCAGTTGTTGCAGTGGATATGAGTTAATTCACCTGTGGTGTAGAGGACATTTGCCAATGTTCGTGACTGCCTACTATAAAGCTCTCCCTCTATTTGGGGGAACTTCCCACTGCATGAGTCAAAGTAAGCCTTACATCCCACTAGGGAAGTAGAAAGGTCTGGAGATTAATCTTTTCCCCTGCTTGCTCTTAGTTAGAACAAGGGCAAATGACCTAAACATTAAATTGTGAATAAATGGAGCAAAGATTAATGGAAAGTTAGGATCCCTGTGCATTTGGAGGATTGGTCTGAGGCCTTCTGGTTGGATTTTCCTGCTAAAAGATGAGTATCCAATGTTCTGCTCCTTAGGCTCCATCCCTACCTCAAATTTTGTCTAGTTCTCCAGCTTCTTGTAAATTCTTGGTAGCCTTAAAATCGTTTTTCTCTTTACAATAACCAGAGTTGTTTTCTGCTCCTGGAAACCCAGATTTGATTGCACATACCTGTTTTTTTTTTTTTTTTAATTCTTTTTTAAAAAAATATTTTTATTTTTTGGCTGTGTTGGATCTTAGTTGGGCCATGCAGGATTGTCCATCTTTGCTGCAACATGCGGGATCTAGTTCCCTGACCAGGGATTGAACCTGAGCCCCTATATTGGGAGTGCAGAGTCTTAGCTGCTAGACCACCAGAGAAGTCCCTTACACACAGGTCCATTTCAAACTGTTGCAGGGATATCATAACAACTACAAGCTGGAATGTGCTGAACTTGGTGAAGGAGAACGCAGACTCTAGTGACATAGGCCTGAGTTCTCATCTTGGCTCTGCTGCTTACTAGTCAGGTCATCTTCCATATGCTCCTTATCTGGTTTGGGCATCATTTCTTCATCTAGAAAATGAGGCTGTTGCTCACAAGGTTGTTATGAGGGTCAGTGGTAAAGTGCCTCCTGTGGAAAAGTACATGATAAATGTTGGCCATCATGATAATCATTTTTTTTGGTGTGGGGTAGGGGTGAGGAAGATGATGATTCCTAACTTCAAGAAATCTGTAGTCTTGAGTTTGGCTCCTGGTCACCAGTTCTTCCCAAATTTCCATGGTGCAGATATAGGGACAGATACTATCACAACAAAAGGTAATTATCTGCATGGGTCCAGAAAATGAATGTAAGTACAGCTGTCAGTCATTTAACTATTAATAGTAAGATTCACAGATAGTTATTCAGGTCTTTATTGAGCTCCTATGATGTGCTATGGCCTTCAGTAAGCATGGCTTCAGTGGTATCTAATCAAAGTGCGTATATTTGGAAAAGAAACACGCACTCTTTAAGACAGCCAGGTTAATTCTCCAGCCTAGAAGAAACAAATTCCTCTCAAAACCATCCTCTTTCAAATACACTTCTGAATATTATCTAGTTTATTTTCCCAGGGACTTTAAGGCCAGGAAGTAGATATCCTGTAAGTGTGGTTATTGTGAATCATTTCCCAGATTTCTGGGCTTCCATGAAAAATGAAAAAAAAAGTTTCTAAACGTGCAACAATGACAGCTCAATCCTCCACAGACATTTGACCCCACTATGGAGCAGACAGCCTGTGAGACCTAACCTGGGCCGAGACCTGCACAACCCAGATAATTTTTGAGCGTGTTCAATATGCCAGCCACTGGGCAAGGCACACAGGGAATGCAACGGTGAATCAAAGAGGATGGCCCCTATTCTCTTGGTGCTTAATCTGCGGTGGGGAAGGGAGATATTCACCAAATAATTAAATCAATATTCATGCAATGGCAAATTGTGGTAAGTACTCTGTAGGAAAGATGTAGGGACCTACAAGGTCATGTGATAAGGGGCACTGAGCAAGCCTAGATGGTTGAGAAAGGTTTTCATGGGTAAAATTCCTCTTGAGCTATGATCTTAAGGATTAGTAGTGGCCAAAGGGAAGAAGGGAGGAAGGAGTAGGTTAGGCAGAAAGAAGAACACAGATGAAGGTCCTACAATGGGAGGGAGCAAGGCCTGGGTATCTACCTCCTGAGGAGTTGTGGGAAACACATGAGAAAATACGTGTAATTATCAAAAATTATGAGCTGATTGATAACGTTAATAAAAACTAACAATTGTTAAGCCCTTTTTATGTTGTAGAAACTTTTAAAATGTATTAATAATGTTAATTAACACTAGCTGCTAAAGACTTCCCTGGTGGTCCAGCAGCAAAGACTGTGTCCCCAGTGCAGCAGGCAATTCCCTGGTCAGGGAACTAGATGCCACAGGTCCAAACTAAGAGTCTGCAGGCTGCAATGAAGATCAAAGATCCTGTGTGCTACAGTTAAGACCAAGCGCAGCCAAATAAATAAATAACAAATATTGGGGGAAAAAAAGAACCCACCAGCTGCTATAGCAGAGAACTCCAAAACTCTGTGGTTTAGTACAACAAAGATTTATTTCCCCCTCACCTCACAGTGAGTTGGGCTGCTCTCCTGGGCAATCTCCTCCAAGTAGTGACTCAAGGATCCAGGCCCCTTCTATCTTGGAGCCCCATAGCTCCCCAGGGCCTCCTGGAAATTCTTCCTTAGAACTTTTCTATCCAACGACCCAACTGGTGAAGAAAAAGAATGTGGAAGATTGTGTAAGATGTTTGGGGGCCAAGTACATAAGTCACATACAACACATCTACCCTCATCCAACTGGCTAGAGCCCTATCATCTGGCCCTAATTTGACTGCCATGGAGGCCAGGAAATACAGTGTGACCGCAAAACCTGCTCTCTTGATCATACCCAATATTTGCCAATAAATCAAAGGGGATTAAGAAAAGGTTGAGGGAAGTCCTTTGGACAGCAAGGAGATCAAACCAGTCAATCCTAAAGGAAATCAACCCTGAATATTCATTGGAAAGACTGATGCTGAAGCTGAAGCTCCAACACTTTGGCCACCTGATGCAAAGAGCTGACTCACTAGAAAAGACCCTGATGCTGGGAAAGACTGAGGACAGGAGGAGAAGGGGGCAACAGAGAATGAGCTGCTTGGGTGGCATCACCAACTCAATGGACATGAGTTTGAGCCAACTCCAGGAGATAGTGAAGAACAGGGAAATGTGGCATGCTGCAGTTCATGGGGTCACAAAGAGTCAGACAGGACTTGGGAACTGAACAGCAACTAGTGGTTAGGATTCAGTGCTTTCACTGCTGGGGTCTGGATTCAATCCCTGGTTAGGGAACGAAAATCCTGCAAGCCTTGTGGAATAGCCACACACACACACACACACACACACACACACACACACAAGAAGGTTGAGAAGCTGCATAAAGATAGGGAGTAATTTATGAGGAGCTGAATTTATATGGAAAAAATAAAGCAACAGGCATGATTCCTTCCCCTTTTTCTTCTTCTAACCTGACCACATTTCACGTGTTCTAAACCTGACAGGAAATTTCCTATCCACTGTAGACTTTGGCCTCTGGAGGGACAAGATTAGGGAAAGAGAAGACCAGGAATGAAGAACTGGAGGGGAAGAAAGAGAGGAGGATCTTAAATAACAGACAGTTTCTTAGAACATAAAGGAGGAGAAGAAATTGTCAAAAGCTGAATGGAGCGCTCGCAGGTAGCACCCAGACTACATTTAGGTGTTAGAAAGAGTCTGTGGGCTGTTGGAGAGCCTAGAATGACCAAGTATCAACGAAGAGAGAAAGCGTTTGGTGATTTGAGGAGTGTGACATTACTCTAGACAGGATTTCGAGATCTGAGGTGGTGAGAGTGGATGATGGATAACAAGAGTAAGGTTTGTGGAGGGCGTCTATTCACAGACAGTGAACTGCATTTTGCCTGCTTTCATTTTATTTTACCTGTTTTTAATCATGACAAGAGTCCTGTTTGAACAAGCACCCTGGTTAGTCCCATTTGCCAAAGGTCAAATGAGTGGCAAGTAGCCAAGTCATTTGAGTTGCATCATTCTTCTGGCTCTAAGAGTCCAGGCTAGAGTGGATGTGTCTGGGCTGCATGGAGGTTTAATTACGTGCTGGTATTGATGCAGTGGAAACACACAGCGTAGTCCATTACTTCTAACACTCTGGGCATTAAACACTTTCTCCTTTACCTTTGCTCCAGGCTCCCACTTTGAGAATCTTTACATCCTTAAGGACAACCTACTTGTTTCCACTTGGACAACTTGGAGAGGAAGAACACAAACTCCTGGAAAGCTCTTTCTTACTCACAGCCAAGGTGAGCCAAGTGAAAAGTAGGTTCCATTTTCCCCAGAGTGACAGTTCATTTAATTCCAGCAATAAACTGGCTTCCAGGAAGAAAGGACTGTTTAAAGGTCTGTGTCAATTACATAGTGATTATGAAATTCATGATATGACTAATCCAGTGGCTGAGCCTATGATTATCTGACATAATCCGAGAGTATAAGTGTAACACTCTCTTTGGTTCCTATTAAAGAGAAGTCAGTTTGTGTCTGTGCTACATTGCACATGACTTCCCCCCTTTCCTAGATCTCATCTCTCTATGAAAGACAGTGAATGTTTATCAGATGAATTAAACTCAGTTTCCTGGAAGCTATAAGGTTTATTTTTCTTGGATGACCGAGATCTGGGAATTTCAGTGTATTGCTTTATATAATCTGAAGTATCATAAAGGCCTTTGACCTTGAAGACGTTTTTTAATGATGTGTATATCTTTGCCAGTGATTAGACTATTATGACATCATAACTTCCTGGAGAACTCCTTCTTTATTCACTTTTGGACATTTTGCAATTTTTTTTCTCTTAAGAATACTTTGTAAATGGTAACTAAAACCCATTTGTAACAGGCACTTATAAATGTACCAGCTTTTAAAATCAGGTGGTAAAAAATTATTGCCCAAACTTTGAGGTCATTGATTGTTGTTTCGTTTAGAGAAAAGTCTATGACATTGATTGTTTGGAGAGGAGTCTATGACAATCTCTGAATGCTTGCCACCTCTCAGTCCCTTTCAGAGAAAAATGTTTGTTGTTCCTATGCACTGGGGGCTATGTTTTGGGTCCTGTGGTCATGCTTCCTTGGCCAAAGCCGATTGGACTAAGGATTGGCACATGATTCAAAAGTTGTCCTTTGTAGGCTAGATAGCAGCCAATGAGATGTCCTGATACAAGAGCATGACAGAAAAGGAGGACTTTCTGCAGGATGGTGTCTGGTTAAATCTGACTGTAAGAGATGCTGAGATAATTAGTAAGAAATAGAGGAAGTAGAGACAGTCATGATATCAGTGAAGTCTAGAGTCACAAGCAAAAGATCTGTTGCTGAGAGGCCAGCAAGATAATCAGGTATCTGTGTTGTATCTCAAATGCCAGTTGATTTTCTTATTTCCTATTCTCTAATTTCTCCTTGAACCCTGATTATTTAACTTCTATGCAGAGTACATCATGAGAAATGCTGGGCTGGAAGAAGCATAAGCTGGAATCAAGACTGCCGGGAGAAATATCAAAAATCTCAGATATGCAGATGAGACCACCGTTATGGCAGAAAGTGAAGAGGAATTTAAAAGCCTCTTGATGAAAGTGAAAGAGGAGAGTGAAAAAGTTGGCTTAAAGCTCAGCATTCAGAAAACAAAGATCATGGCATCCGGTCCCATCACTTCATGGGAAATAGATGGGGAAACAGTGGAAACAGTGTCAGACTTTATTTTATGGGGCTCCAAAATCACTGAAGATGGTGATTGCAGCCACGAAATTAAAAGACGCTTACTCCTTGGAAGAAAAGTTATGACCAACCTAGATAGCATATTCAAAAACAGAGACATTACTTTACCGACTAAGGTCCATCTAGTCAAGGCTATAGTTTTTCCTGTGGTCATGTATGGATGTGAGAGTTGGACTGTGACAGGCTGAGCGCTGAAGAATTGATGCTTTTGAACTGCGGTGTTGGAGAAGACTCTTGAGAGTCCCTTGGACTGCAAGGAGATCCAACCAGTCCATTGTGAAGGAGATCAGCCCTGGGATTTCTTTGGAAGGAATGATGCTAAAGCTGAAACTCCAGTACTTTGGCCACCCCATGCAAAGAGTTGACTCATTGGAAAAGACTCTGATGCTGGGAGGGGTTGGGAGCAGGAGGAGAAGGGGATGACCGAGGATGAGATGGCTGGATGGCATCACTGACTCGATGGACGTGAGTCTGAGTGAACTCTGGGAGTTGGTGATGGACAGGGAGGCCTGGCATGCTGCGATTCATGGGGTCGCAGAGAGTCAGACACGACTGAGCAACTGAACTGAACTGAAACTTATAGGAAGCCCCCACTGACTGAGAAAACATGATTACAACTCTGGTTCTTGACCTCCACCCCATGTCCATATCCCAATCCCCAGAACGTGTGAATGTTACCATATAGGGAAAAAGGGATGTTAAAAAATACTTTAAAGGGATGTTAAAGATTTTGAGATGAACAAACTGTCCTGGATTATCCAACTGGGCTCAGTGTAATCCTAAGATCCCCATAAGAAGAAAGCAGAGGGTCAGAGTCAGTAGTAAGGGTTGTGGTCATGAAAACAAGAGGTTGAAGTGATGTGAGGAAGGGGCCAGGAGGCAAGGAATGCAGGCAACCTGAAAAAAGCAAGGAAACGGATTCTCCCCTGAAATTTCCAGAAGGAACAAGTCCTGTGGACGCTTGGCTAAATCCCGGTAAAATTGATTTCAGACTTCTGATGTCTAGAACTGGAAGGATAATACATCTGTGTGGTTTTAAGTCACTAAATTTGTGACAACTATTACAGCAGCGATAGGAAACAAATATACCATCTTACTGACTAAGCCAGAAATCCAGCATTTTTATGAACTTTTTTGGAGAAAGACATAAGTAACTTAAGCACTTGACAGTTCCACCTATTAGTTCAGGATTGTGGGAAGTTCCCTGATCTGCACTGAAGTGGTCACTTCACTTTGCCAGGAGGATGTAAAGGGGGAAAATGGGAAATCAGGTATCAAACGACAAGAGAATTGTCAAGGATGGCCTCTGTCTTACTCAGAGAAGATGCCTTTAAGAGCAGTGTTTGTAGGAGGAAAGAATTTTATGTTATGATTTTAAAACAAGAACAAAAACAGATGAGAAACCTGGTAAAACTGAAACCACACTTCACCCAGGACTCTACCCATCGCGCTGTCATTTTTCGTCAATTCAAAATCTGTCTGGAGATGGGTCTCAATGCCCTTGTTAGTGTCTTTAAAGGCATTCTTATCATTATAATTGAGCACATTCCTGGGAGCCATCCTAGAGGGTAGGATGTTAATGACCGTATACAACACATTGAGCCAAGTACATTTACACACTAACTGACTTTCTGGGACCCCCTTTCTGCTGCTGAAGAAAATTAAGCCTTAAAAACAACAACAACAACAAAACAAGTTTCCATTCACGTGGTATCTTTTAGGGTGAATGCATTTTGAAGGTTTTTATACATTCTGATCTTGATACCTTTAGGAAACAGAAAATACTTAGTAAAGAAAACTTTTTGACTGTGGTAATTAGGATTATTCTGATAATTATGTATTGATCGCTTGATAATCACTGTGTCCTTAGTTGCAGGCAACAGAATTCTCTGGCTAGTTTCAACAGAACAAGATTAGAACAGGCTACTAGGTAGGCTAGAGGATTGTCATCAGTGCCAGAAAAACAGGCTGACATACCACACAGCCAGAACAGTCTCTGGAGAAATGCCCAACCATAAACGGCACTGTTCTCATGGAGACACCATTGTGGCCGCTTACCACTCAATACCTATGATTCTAGGTACTGGACACTGGAACTCTTTTTGTTTTAGCTGCATCAGGCTGCGTGAAACCCTGCTGAACCAGGGATGGAACACTCTGCAGTGGAAGTGTGTGATGGGTAGAGTCCTGGGTGAAGTGTGGTTTCAGTTTTACTAAGGTTTCTCATCTATTTCCGTTCTTGTTTTAAAATCATAACATAACCACTGGACTGCCAGGGGAGTTCTGGACACTAGAACTTTTACCAAAGCTTCTCCACTGTCATTCTTGCAAGAAAATGGATCCACCCACATGAAACTGTCACTTCATTTGAATCACTGTCACCTTTCTGGGGCACACATGCATAGACTCAGCAGAACCTGGGTCATATGTAAAACCTTAGTTACAATGGAATTCAGGTGCTGGGGGTTTTAGAAAGGGTCGGAGTGGATGTTGTGGGAGCCAGTCCATTAAATCTGTCACAATGACCACACTTACTTCAGGTATTAACAATTTGTGTGGCAGAATGGTAGTAATTATGAGGGTCACAACAAAAATAATAGCTAGCATTTTTTGGAATGCTTTCTGTGTACCCAGCCCTGTTCTAAATATTTTCTGTTTATTATCTCATTTAATCCTCAAAGAAAATCTATGAAGTCAGTACACTTGGTACCCTTGCCTCATAAGTGAAGACACTGAAGCATAGCAAGTTTATGAACTTACTCCAAGTTTCAGTCGGTAGAGTCAGGATTCAGACTCAGGTTTGTCTAAAATGAAGGTCTGTGCTTTCAGCTAGTGTACTGATGATGCTTTATATATATATTCATATCAATTTTTTAAAGTTCATTTTTAAGGGCCAGCTTTATTAGCTAATCTGTGTTTCCCAAATTTCTAGAAGTCTTTTGCAAACAGTGGGACTCTGATACTTGTGTAAATGGAAAAAGTATATTAGGTATTATTTTTAATAACTAATCTATTTACTTGGCTGTGCTGGGTCTTAGTTGCTGCACACGAGACCTTCCGTCTTCGTTGTGGCATGCAGGGTTTGTGGGATATAGTTCCCTAACCAGGGACCCCTGCATTGGGAGCACAGAATCTTAGCCCCTGGACCACCAGGGAGATCCCAAATATTTGGTCTTTTGAGTGTGAAATCTAAGCAAGGAGTATATCTGACTAGTCCTGGTTTATATTACCTCTGTGTCAGATCTAAGGTGACAAGCCAATGATAGGAGTTGTACTAAGTGGAAAAAGTAAACTAACAAATTGACCTTTGAAGAGAATGGAAAAAGCATTACATTTCTATATCTAGCACAGCCTATAGTGGGTGCCTTATTTGAAGGAGGGGGAACCCTTGAAAAGACCATTTTTAGGCAAAACTTAAATGATTTTTTTCTGTTTTTTCATTTCAAAAGCCAGATCCAAGCCAGACAAGACAGGGTGTATACCATTGCACATGGGTCCTGCTGCCTTTTGAGCCTCTGGGTTGAAGAGCAAGTGCAATTAGCATTCCAAGGTGTGAATTATTTCCTCATTGTATGAGGCCCTGCAACATCTTCTTGTGATTACAAAGGGTGGACTAACTGCAACTTTTGGAAGTTGTAAAGTGTACACAGTAAAGACATACAGAAAAGTTCTTAAAAGTTATAAATCCAAACATTTCATAGTGCTTAGAACCCATTTAATTACAGAATGGGAGTCAGTTTCCAAAGAGCTTGCGGTTCAGTGACTTCCCACGTCTTGTTTCTGTTAATACAAAGCAAAACAAGAAACTAAGACCCAGACTAGCTCCACTGGAATCATCCTTTCTATTGAATTGAATTCCACAGGGAACAGGGCCCAGAAAATCCCTGGACCTCCTGTGTGAATGCTAAGTCGTATCTAACTCTTAGTGATCCCGTGGACCCTAGCCAGCCAGGTTCCTCTGTCCATGGAATTTCCCAGGCAAGAATACTGGAGTGGGTTGTCATTTCCTTCTCCAGGGATCTTCCTGACCCAGGGATCGAACCTGCGTCTTTTGAGTCTCCTGCATTGGGAGGTGGGTTCTTTACCACTTAATGCCATCTGAGAAGCCTGAACCTCCTGGTCTCTGATAAAGATATGGTTCCTCCCCTGAACTGGCTTCCTTAAAGCTAAGGTATTTTCTTTTTTGCACACAGAGCAGTATTTTCCAAAATGTACTATGGAAATCACTGGGAGGGTCTGAGGGGTGTACATACTTAAGCTTTAAATGGTGTACGGACAAGTACTTTTATATTTTTACACTTTTTAGTTTCAATGTAAATTAAGAAAATATATAGCATCAAATGTCAGATTCATGGACATGATTGCTTATAACAGTAAAGAATTTTTAAAAGGCAGGAATCACAGCAAGGAACTACATTATGAAGCAAGTAATTGTCAAATAAACCAATTAAATGCTACTTTAGTCAGCAAAACCAAGAATTGCTCAGATGATGGAAGTGTAAGAAACTCTCAAAGGAAATATTGACTGGATTCAGGTACCTACTCTGTTATTTTCCAGCTGGGGGGAATCTTTTTAAAATTTTAATTAATTAATTATTTTGGCCTCACCACGTGGCATGTGGGACCTTAGTTCCCTGATCAGGAATCAAACAGGTGCCCCTGGTTTGGGGCATGGAAGCATGAAGTCCTAACCACTGGACTGCCAGGGAAGTCCCAATTTAATTTTTATTTTTTAATACAGTTTAAATATCTACTCCATTTACAGTTACACATCCTTGTAGCCTGTCTTACATCCAGTAGTTTGTACCTTCTAATCCCCCACTGAGTTGGGGAGATCTTGAATGAGCTACTTTCCCCTAGTGAACTTCAGACTGTAAAATAAGAAGACACTAGAAAAAATGCAGGAATATGGGGGATGTTCTTATTCCAGGAGTCCAGGGCTCCCCAGGGTGTCAGAAATGTCAGTTGAGAAAGAAGGATGAGGCCAGCTGTCTAGGCTCCACCCTCCAGAGCAGCTTACATCGGTTTTACACATCAGGCTTCTAACAGAAATTGGTTTGAAAACAAGGCTTCACTGATTTTTATTTTTTTAAGTTTGAAAACGTTCTTGTCAGCCTGAAAAGATAATACTGTTTTTATATTTTGCTTTTATAAACCATAACTAACCAAAAAGCTGATGATATTTAAGTAAACTTAACAAGATGAAGCTTGTTTCAGGAGTTTTGGCCAAATAATAATGGATAACATGTTTTAATCACATAATACATACCAGGCAATGTGCTATAGGTCCAATGAACCTTGAAAAAACAAAATTGAAAACAAAACCAGGGAAATCCCTGGTTGTCTAGTGGTTAGAACTCGATGCTTTCATGGCTGAAGCCAGGGAACTCAGATCCTGCAAGCCATGTGTCATATCCAAAAAAAAAAAAAATCACTATGAAGTGGGTCTTATTAATATAATCAACTCCATTTTATGGATGAGAACACTGAGTCTCAGAGAGGTTCCCTGCTTAGCTTAGGTCACCCAGTTTGTTTCTGATCAGGATATAACCCAGATCCGACAGTCTGACTCCAAACCCTTCCCCTATATTGCTGTTTTTTCCCTGGGAGGAGAGAACGAGGTGCCCTAGTCTGAGTGAGGGTGGGTATCCTGGAGGATAGGAAATCTCTAGCAACACAGCCATCCAGGTAAGTCCACTTATCTCAACTTCATATACAGCTGCTCTGTACAATTCCACTTACCCAGAATCCACAAACCAATTTTCAAAGACTCTTCCCATTCATCTAGTTGTTTGACAGCCATGGTCCAGGCATGTTGCTTTTGGCCAAAAGATGGGTGATGGTTGGATGGCATCACTGACTCAAAGGATATGAGTTTGAGCAAGCTCCAGGAGATAGTGAAGGACAGGGAAGCCTGGCCTGCTGCAGTCCATGGGGTCGCAAAGAATCGGACACAACTTAGCAACTGAACAATAACAACAACAGCAATAGAGTGTTTACCTTATTACTAAATACCACTCTAAGTGCTTTACAGTGAGTAACTGGTTGATTCCTTATCAATGAATCAACAACCCTATGAGGTAGATATTATCATTATCCCTCTTTTATTTTTGTTATTATTTTTTTTAATATTTGTTTTATTTATTTGACTTCACAGGGTCTTAGTTGCTGCACACTGATCTTCAGTCTTCATTGCGGCATGCAGAATCTTTTAGTTGTGGTATGCAAGCTCTTGGTTGCAGCATGTGATTTCTAGTTCCCTGGCCTGGGATTGAACCAGGTCCCCTGCTTTGGGAGTGCAGAGTCTTAGCCACTGGACCAGCAGGGAAGTCCCCATTATCCCTGTTTTAAAGATGAGGAAACTGAGGCCAGATTCTATATTGAAAACCAAGACTGTGCAGCTCTAATTGATGGGCACCTCTTAACCACCACGTGCTGGTGCTTCCCAACAGAAAAGGGTTAACAAAAAGTAATCACAGAAGGTCGGAAGTGGGAAGTCATCTTAATTCTTTTTTTCTTGTTTTCAATCGAAGTATAGCTGATTTCAGCTTCCCCAGTGGCTCAGCAGTAAAGAATCTGCCTGCAGTGCAGGAGCTGCAGGAGACTTGGGTTCAATCCCTGGGTCAGGAAGATCCCCTGGAGAAGGGCATGGCAATCCACTCCAGTATTTTTGCCTGGAGAATCTCGTGGACAGAGGAGCCTGGTGCGCTATAGTCCACAGTGTCACAAAGAGTCAGACACGACTGAAGCAACTTAGGAGGGATGCGTAGCATAGCTGATTTACAATCTTGTGTTAGTTTCTGGTATACAGCAGAGTGATTCAGTTTTATGCATATATTCTTTTCAGATTCTTTTCCGTTGTAATTTATTACAAGATATGGGATACAGTTCCCTGTGCTACCCAGGAGGACCTTGCCGTTTATCTCCTATATATATATAGTAATTTGCAGTTTAGGACTTGCAGATACATCTTGATTCTTTATGGCCCTCCAAGACTATCAGATGCCTCTTACAATGTTCCTTCATGGTTTGTGCTGCTGGGCTGTTGATTCCCTCTTCACCGTAGTGCCTTTTGAGGATCCCCCAGGCTCAGGGTCTCAATAAGTGAATCATTAGAGAGGGCAGGATAGTGAGTCTCTGCCCAAATCCTCCCAGATATATACATATATTTTTTTACCATTTTGGTCATCTCTCCCCAGCTTCAAGTGTGCTTTTGTTTACAATGGCCTCACCTGTGAGTCTTCTTTGGGAACCTAATCTGAGGCTTCAGAAGCCCCTCTTTCTTCCAGGACAGGGTTTTGGAAGTTCCTAGCAGTCTTCATACCCACTCCAGTGTTCTTGCCTGGAGAATCCCTGGGACAGGGGAGCCTGGTGGGCTGCCGTTTACGGGGTCACACAGAGTCGGACACGACTGAAGTGACTTAGCAGCAGCAGCAGCAGCAGCAGTCTTCATCCTCCTGGGGTGGTCCTTAATTGATGACCACAGGTGCGGAGTGCAAGGGCCTTGCCTTCAGTTGGAAGAGACATGGGTGTGACTTGCATTCTAGAATCCCTGGCATTGCTGGGCCAAATGGCAGCCTCGCTGGTCTCTTCCTTTTTCCCCTTCGCCCACTCCTTTACTGATTTCTCCTGGGAGCCCTTCCTTAATAAATCATGTGCACACAGTTTCTCACCTCAGGCTTTGGTTCTGGGGAGCCCAACCTAAAAAAACACTTTTTAAAAAAGAAGCACACTTCAAGGTGTTAAAAGAAATAGTGCTCCCTGGTTTCAGGGTAATGGACTAGAGCCAGGCCTGTTTCTTCTTAGCATCCTGATGAATTTAATGTTCAGTGGAGCATTTTATTTAAACTCTCATTCATCTTTGTAAGAGTTAACAGTGCCCAATCTTTATTTTTTTAATATTTATTTATTTAATTTACCTATTTGGTTGCCCTAGGTCTTAATTGCAGCACGCTGTATCTTTGATCTTTGGCATGTGGGATCCTTAGCTTCAGCATGTGGGATCTAGTTCCCTGACCAGAAATCGAACCCAGGCTCCCTGAGTTGGGAGTGTGGAGTCTTAGTCACTGGTAAGATCTTCACAAACATTATCTCACAAAAACCTCAAAGTCCAATGCTGTGAGGCAGGTACTAGAGTGACCCAATCTTATAGATAAGAATAGGCTCAGAGAGGCTGATTTTCTTGCCCAGGGCCATACAGCTCGGAAATAGCTGACCTGGACATCAAACACAGGCTCAAGCCACACACTTAACCCAGTCTCCCATTCTGCCCTCCAAAGTATTGCGTAGGACAAATTGAATAGTCTGGATCTCAAATATGTCCTTTAAAAACCTACCATGTCTCTGAATTAAAATGAGAAGATCGAAAATAGTTCTTTCTTGGATATTTCCAAATTGTGATTTTTTTCTTCTGCCTATGCAGCACCTAAATCTCATTTCTATTTAGTTGGAATTCCACCCTTGGAAGGTCTTGAAGGTCTTTGAAGGGAGGGCCCCTGCCTGCAGCAGAAGCTCAAAGAGGCCAGATAGTCCCTATGCTGCTTTCTGGCTCAGCCAACGGGATGTTCCAGCCGGGAGTGATGCTACGGAGGGGTGATGACGCACAGACCCAGGAGCCCTTGGAGAGCACTCACAGCGGTGCCTGTGGCCGTGAGTAATGTTCCTGTGTCTTGTCTTTGGCTGGGCTTCCTGCTGACTCACCCCCACTGGTTCCTGCCTGTTTCCTGGGGCCCATCACCCTGCTTCCCCATCCGTTCTGAGACCCATCAATATCCTTTCAGGACTCTCTGTTTCTCTTCAGGTAAACTGCAGGTGGCCTCTGAATGTGTGCAACCAAGAACCTAACCAATATGAAATTATTCCCACATTTGGAATTCCATAGGATGAAGATAAACCCTTATCTTAGACTTCCACAGATGATAAAGAATGTACTGTTTTCTGGGATCCAAGACAAGGTGCGTCTTTGTACTTGGGTAACAATCATCTTTTGTACCTTAGGGCTATAAGGAGGTTTCTTGTGAAGGAGAGACGCTGTCAGTAATACTCTAAATATTTTTTAAAAACACACACACACACACACACAAGACAAAGGTGTTATCTGACAATGATGAAGAGTCACTAACTCCGTTCCTAATGAAACATGCTATGGAAAGGGCATTAAAAAAATATTTATTTGTATTTATTTATTTGTCTGCTCCGGGTCTTAGTTGTGGCAAGTAGGATCTTTAGTTGTAGCATAGAACTCCTGCAGGATGCAGGATCTAGTTCCCAGACCAGGAATCAAAACTGGGCCCCCTGCATAGGGAGCCTGGATTCTTAGCCACTGGGCCATCAGGGAAGTCCTTGGAGAGAACATTTTAAAAATAGTTATTTATTTCATAGTTACATGGCTTTTTCCTGAAAAAAACTTGTGTGCACACATAAAAAATCCTCATAGATGCACACTTTAAAATTTGAAAGTAAAACAATTTCACCCATTAAAGGTAAGAAGGAAATGTTTCAGTAGATTTTGAATCCATTTATTTAGTTTAGACACACAACTGATTGGACTCAGGGAAAATGGAAATATACTGAATGTATTTCGAGAGCAGCAACATCCTTGCAGAGTGAGTGACAGGCTGAAAAACTGTCATTAGAGGAAACTTTTCAGTTATGGTAGCCGTTAAAGAACTAACAAAATGGACTTCCATGGTGGTCCAGTGGTTAAGAATCTGCCTGCCAACGCAGGAGACATGGGTTGGATCCCTGGTCTGGGAAGTTCCCATATGCAGTGGAGCAACTAAACCCGTGCACCACAGCTACTGAGCCTGAGTACCTAGAGCCCAATGCAACAAGAGAAGCCACTGCAACAAGTAGCCCAAGCACCGCAACTACAGAGTAGCCACTCCTTACCGCAACGCACAGCACACACACAGCAATGGAGACCCAGCGCAGCCATAAATAAATAAAGAAACACATCTTTAAAAAAGGAAGTAACAAAATAAACTGATATTTAGAACCAGAACTTTCAAAAGATCAATAAATCATGATGCTGAAAATAATGATAAAGTCCAATCATCATGCTCTCAGTAAAAATATTATATAAACATTAATAATATTTTATAGCTTTATAATATATTTGTACGTAATATATACTCTTTGTGACCCTATGGACTGTGGCCACTAGGCTCCTCTGTCCATGGGGATTCTCCAGGCAAGAATACTGGAATGGGTTGTCATGCCCTCCTCCGGGGATCTTCCCAACCCAGGGATTAAACCCGCATCTCTTAAGTCTCCTGCATTGGCAGAAGGGTTCTTTACCACTAGCATCACTTGGGAAGCCCTATAATATATTAACTATCTTTAATAATATTGCTAATATCTGACATGCTAGTGAAAACAAAAAGTAATACATTATTAAATAAAATGAACAGTTTAGAATATATATAGAATGTTTAAGTAAACAAACCTATACTGGGCATGAGTGTTAAATCATTTTAGTGATAGGAATATGTCTTCAAAAAAGTTTGAGTACCACTGACCTAAACTATTATGTTATAAAGCAGAATGACACTGTGACTTGAGAATGTGGAGCCACAGTGCATAGCATTTCTCAAACTCCTCTGGACATGGAATATATGGAGGGATGAGTCTTTCAACAGGTCTTCTATGAACAGTATGATGGTTAACAGAATGGACCTGCATCTCAGTCAGACAGGGCTGGATTTAACTACCAGGTTCACCACGCACAAGCTGAATGCCCTGAATACATTACTGCATCCTTTTGAGCTTCTGTTTCCTTACCTGTAAAAGGAGCTAGGAATAGCCACCTCACAGGCTGTATACAATTTTTAAATGATACTGTACATAAGTGCCTTATATTGTATAGAAGTGCAGAGTACCTGACACATTGTAAGCACTTCTTGAAAGGAAGCTTCTATTATGATATGATAATAGAATGGCAGGATAATTTAGAGAGCTGTCTTTTTCTTGTAACTGCACTTCTTCAGGGCAAGATTTGAGTCATCTATCACAAGTCCTATCTAACACTTAGCTGCCATAGACAGACATGAATGAAGAAGTGAAAGATAGTGAAAGTGAATTTAATTTCAGAATTCTCTGAAATTAAAGTTTGGGAGACAGCTATAGCACCAAAGACTGAAGGAAAAACATTTCTTTCTCAGTTGTTTATAACTAGATAAATAACTAGATGAGAACCTTTAAATAGCTAGATGAGAACACTCTGTATAGGATGAGTATTCATATTAGCTTTTGTTACCTAGACAATTGATAACAATTAGCCAGTAATTAATTGTTTCCAGCTGCTCCCCTTTGATTAATCATTCAGAGGAAATTTATTATGGTTCTCCTGTGGTTTGGTATTGCTAGGAGCCAGAAGCCTAGCACAACCTGAGATGAAGACAGGATGACGAGTGCTTTAAAGCTTCAGGCAGTGAAGCCTGGGGTGGCCAGGCAAAGTTCAGCCATGAAGGGATAAGGCCAGCTTCCTCCACCCGCTCCAGCTTTATTGAGGTATAACTGACAAGTAAAGCTGCAACATACTTATAGTAGACAATGTGATGATTTGAGATACATATACACTGTGAAATGATTACCACAATCAAGTTAATTAACTCATCCATTACCTCAGCTTTTTTGTTTGGTTGGTTTGGGTTTTTTGCTTTTTTTTTTTTTTTTGGTAAGAATGTTTAAGATCTAGCGTCTTAGCAATTTCAAACATACACTTCAGTATTATTATTTTTAATTTTCATTTGGCTGTAAGGGTCTGCTCCCCTGCATTGGGAACACAGAGTCATAGCCACTGGACCACAAAGGAAGTCCCATAATACAGTATTATTGACGTCACCATGCTGTCCATTATATCCTTAGGACGTATTCATCTTGTAACTGAAGATTTGTACCCTTCAACCCCCATCTCCCCACTTCCCCCACTCGCCAGCCATCGGCAACCATCATTTTACTCTGTTTCTATGAGTTTGACTATTTTTTTAGATTCCACATGTAAGTGATACCATACAGTATTTGTCTTTGTCTGGCTCAGACGAGTTTTCAAAGGTAGACAGAAAAAAAAAAATTATTTCAGGCCCAGATATAAAGAGTGAAGTCATAATAGAGTCAATTTCTATTTCTTGTTTCCCTCTGCAGGCTCTTCCCCAGCCCCTGCTGTTCCTATTAATAGCTCTAACGATACTACTGCTACTCTGATGGCATATTTATTGATCGATAAATAAATAAATTCTAGGCTTCATGTGGCCCAGCTTTAGGGTGGTATTGCATTCAGAAAAAGAATTCAGCAACCAAAAATGAAAGGTGCACTCTTCACTTTATAACTCATGGTAACACTTGAGAGAGTCACCTCTCTGTTCCCCTAGATCGCTAAACAGCAGCTGCTAATGTCCTCTCTCTTTTCTTAATACCCACTGGTGTCAACTGGGGCGGCATTCAGCTACAGGAAACCTGTGGGGTTTCCCTGGTGGCTCAGAGGTTAATGTGTCTGCCTGCAATGTGGGAGACCTGGATTCGATCCCTGGGTTGGGAAGATCCCCTGGAGAAGGAAATGGCAACCCACTCCAGTAGTCTTGCCTGGAGAATCCCATGGACGGAGGAGCCTGGTGGGCTACAGTCCATGAGGTCACAAAGAGTTGGACATGACTGAGCTACTTAACTAACGAACGACACCTGTACACACCAGCATAACTAAATGAAGTTTTCATTTTCCTTGTTTTACTGGAACTTCAGGAGTAGGCAGTTCAGGGCCAGTATCACTGCTTGAGAAATTGTCAGGGACCCCATTTTCCTTTAGTCTTTAGCAAAATGGCTACTTCACCCCAAGTAGGTATTTGAATACCTACTTTGAATCTGTGTTCACTGCAGAAAGAAGAAGAATGAAAAGGCTTCATGCACGCCAGCTGAGTCTATCTTGTTTCAGGAAAATAATTCCAAAAATTTTTTGGAAACTCTACCTCTTAGAGTCCTATTTATATTTCATTGGGAGTATTGGGTCAGTTGGCCATCTTTAGTAGAAAGAGAGTCTGGGAAGGCAAGGGTTTTTATTTATTTTTAAAGTGGACACATATTCCTTATGTTCCTAAGAACATAACTAAGGGGAAAAGGAAAGAATGATGGCCAGGCAACTGGCAGTCTGTGCTATATTTCTCTCCACCAAAATGCTCCCTGAACCTCTGCTAAATTCCCCTCTCATTGCCTCCTCTCTTTCCAGTACTATTTTCTTTTTGATTTTCGGAGTCAAACTGGATCTTTTTTATTCCAGCTTTTTGGGTGTTCTTTTAACCAACTGGGAAATACCTACTGGATGCTAGGCACCGTGCCAAGCCTTTTATTAGTATTATTTCATTTAACTCTCACGACAGCCTATGAAACACTGTGTGTGTGCTAAGTTGTGTCCAACTTTTTGTGACCCCATGGACTCTAACCTGCCAGGCTCCTCTGTCTACAGAATTTCCCAGGCAAGAATACTGGAGTTGGTTGCCATTTCCTACTCCAGGGGATCTTCCTGACCCAGGGATCAAACCCACATCTCTTGAATCTCCTGCATTGGCAGGTGGTGGGGTGGGGTGGTGGTTCTTTACCACTAGCACCACCAAGCAGGTACTTTTATTATCATCCCATTAATAGATGTTGCTGAAGCTGAAACTCCAATACTTTGGCCACCTGATGCGAAGAACTGACTCACTAAAAACGACCCTGATGCTGGGAAACATTGAAGGCAGGAGGAGAAGGGGACAACAGAGGATGAGATGGTTGGATGACATCACTGATTCAATGGACAGGAGTTTGAGTAATCTCCGGGAGTTGGTGATGGACTGGGAAGCCTGGCGTACTGTAGTCCATGGGGTTGCAAAGAGTCAGACACAGCTGAACGACTGAACTGAACTGATAGATGTGGAAAGTGAGGCTTAGAGTGATGAATTAACTTGCCAGTCAGGTAGTTAGTGAGTAGTGTTATCATTTGAACTTGGATATCTCAGGTAGAAACTGACTTTGAGATGGAGATTTGTAGACAGGAAGTTCATTGTGAAGTGCTTTCAGGATTTATCCATTTTGGGAACAAGAAAGTAGGATTGGCCAGAAGGGGAAGTTAAACTAGGACATAATTGCAACAAAGGATTTGGCCAATCCCACAAGGAGCTTTGCAGTTGAGAAGGCCCAATAGAGTAGTCCCACCTTGAGGCAAAGTCCTTGAGGGCCAGGCCTTTAGCTGCTTGCAGAAGTGGGGGTCCCCCTAGGTTGGAAGTGGGTTTTCATGGGAAGTAGATATGACCCTGGACAAGGCAGTTCTTTTCAGTTGATGGTAATTTCTCGATAGGGTCTCAGACAGGTTTCAGTCAGCTACTAATCCTCCCAGCAGGAGGGCTGGGGGTGCAGAATGAGGGCTTCAGTCTTGAAGTGGACACAGTGGTGTTCCCTATTGTCAAAGCCTTCTACTGTTCAAATCCACTTTCTTCATATAATCTCTGGGACTATTTCGTACAGCTTTCGGTTGGTCTCTTTTCCAAGGGGGAAGTTAACAAGAGTATAGTTAGTAGGATAAGTTATAGCCCTCACCACTGTCCCTGATCATCTCCATTTCCTTGCCTTTCTAGAGTTCCCTGACCCTAGGGTAGCGTCTGTGCTACTCTCGGTGGCTTCCATGGTACAATGACCCAAACACACATCCCTGAGAGGATCTGAGCCTCTAGTCATCACATCATTTTCAGATGTGGCTGCTATAGTTGTCCATTTACCATCATAATTGAACAAGGGAGTACCAAGAGATGTCCTTGTAGATTGCCAGACATATTCTTTTTTTAAATATCTGTTTATTTATTTTGGCTTCATTGCATCATGTGAGATTTTTTTGTTGCAGTGCACAGACCCTCTAGTTGTGACTTGCAGGCTGAGTAGTTGTGGTGGGCGGGTTTAGTTGCTCCATAACATGTGGGATCTTGGTTCCCTGACCAGAAATGGAACCCAGGTCACCTGCATTTGCAAGGCAGATTCTTAACCACTGAACCACCAGGGAAATCTCCAGACATCTTCTATTCTGCCCCCTGTTACTTAATAGTATCTCTACAACTTCCTGATGATCAGGGTCACTTATATCTACCAAGACAGTGACTTCTTTTCTTGCCTGCTAGTGTCTTAGTGCAAGCACCCCAAAGTGACTGGAAGGCAGTCATAGCTTGAAGCTTAATAGGACTATTGCTGTGTCCACTGGTGGAAGAGTTCCCCCTTTGGAAACAAGGATCTCTAGTCCTACAGAACCCAGAATTGTGAGGATGGGAAACAGAGACTCCCCAAATGGATCACTGGGGTTGATGTGAAGCAGGGCCTCTCCTTCTACCCCTCAGCTCTCAGATCTGTGAATCCTGCCTACTGGGGGCATAGCAGCACATAGTGGTCTTTGACGAGGGCACATTATTTGTCCTAGAGGATGGTGCCCCCTCCTCTCAGGGCCTCTAATCTGGGCCTCAGGTGTGTCTTCAAAGAGACATTCCATTACTCTTATTAGAGTGGCAGTTTCTGGGTGATGTGGTATGTTACAGGACCAATAGGTATATGATCATGAATCTGCTGCTACACACCTCTTTTATTGTAAGGTTTCTTTGGTCCAGTACCATGTTACCTAGGATCTTGTGTCAGTGAATCAAATATTCTGTAGACCCTTAAACAGTGATGTGGGCTAAAAACAAAGAAACCAACCAACCAACCTGAGGGTAGGAAAAGCAAACCCATACCTGGGATGTGTACCTATTCCAGTCAAGAGAAATGCCTATTACTTCTCGGTTGGAAGAAGTCTGTTTGCCATCACCTGGCTGGTTGGTTTCCTTTGAGGGATGATGCCATAGAGGGGACTCAGCTTTGGTCTCTGTTGCTGGCAGGTTGGGCACGTGGTGGCATCAGGAGCCCAATCAGCCTTGGAGCCGGAGCCCATGCTGTCAGGCCCATGCAGTCTCCATATCTGCCATTGTGGCTACTCTGCAAATGTACCCTAATTTCTGTAATCCCCCAGGGGAGGCAGGTGTTTTTTTTTTTTTCCTTCAATTTAGAATCTTGGCTAAGTTGGTGAGGGGGCCAGTTTCAAAAACTTCCACTTGACCTTCCCCACTATAACCACTCATCCCACAAGCCAAGGAACTAACGTGGGGCTTCTGCCAACTACCAAGTATATCTATCCTAATTATACATTCAGGAAGGACCAAAGGACTTGTTATTATATGCACTTACTGGAAATCCAGCCTTCTTTAGTCGTTAGGTTCTGTGTCTGAACACTGGCTGAGGTCCAGAAACCAGGCAGAAGATTGTGACTTTTTATGGGGACAACTTCCCTCAGACTTCTCCTCATTCATCCTTGAGTTTTAAAAGGTGTACACAGGATTGGTGCAGCCACTAGGAGAAATATTATGGAGGTTCCTTAAAAAACTAAAAATAGAGCTACCATATGATCCAGCAATCCCACTCCTAGGCATATATCCAGAAAAGATGAAAACTTGGAAAGATACATGCACCCCAATGTTCATAGCAGCACTATTCACAATAGCCAAGACATGCAACAACCTAAATATCCATTGAGATGAGTGGATAAAGAAGATGTGGTATATATACACACACAGACATATATAATGGAATACTGCTGCTAAGTCACTTCAGTCGTGTCCAACTCTGTGCGACCCCATGGACTGCAGCCTACCAGGCTCCTCCGTCCATGGGATTTGCCAGGCAAGAGTACTGGAGTGGGGTGCCATTGCCTTCTCCAACTAACTATAATGGAATACTACTAAGCCATAAAGAAGAATGGAATATTGCCATTTGCAGCAGCATGGATGGACCTGGAGAACATCATACTAAGTGAAGTAAGTCAGAGAAAGACAAATATTATATATCAAAAAAATAATGCAAATGAATCTACTTACAGAACAGAAACAAATTCACAGACATAGAAGACATGTTTGTGATTACCAAAGTGGAAGGGGGGTATATCAGGAGCATGTGATCAACAGATACATACCATTTTATATAAAATAGATAAACAACAAGCATTTTTTGAATAATACAGTGAGCAATATTCAATATCTTAATATAGCCTATAATGAAAAATAATCTGAAAAAATATATAACTAAATCACTTTGCTGTACATCTGAAATTAACACAATGTTGTAAATCAACTATGCATGCATGCTAAGTTGCTTCAATCGTCTCTGACTCTGTAACCCTATGGATGGTAGCTCACCAGGCTCCACTCTCCATGGGATTCTCCAGGCAAGAATACTGGAGTAGGTTGCCACACCCTCCTCCAGGGGATCTTCCCCATTTAGGGATTGAACCCACATCTCTTACGTCTCCTGCATTGGCAGGAGATTCTTCACCACTGGTACTTTAATTAAAAAAATAAAATGTATACACAATGAATCCTGGTGCCCTCATTTCCTCTAGGTACACAGTGTGCTATTAACTCTCTCCATAGCTGTCTGTAGGTCATGTCCCTCTGGTTGCCACTCTAATCTCACCTCTCTTAACAATGGCACTTAATTCTGCTGGTTAAACAGGGCCACTTGGTCTCTATTTCTTCAAGGTCTTATTAGGCCTATTACTATGAGGGAGCCTAGCTCTGTAACAGTATCTTCTGTCATCAACACAGACCTGTGGAGAAGAATATACCAGTAAGGCTGAGTCCTTTCCCCTAGAGGATTCCTGGTTCTTTGTGCTTAGTGGCAGAATGTAGTCAGTTGCTATGATGTACATAATATACCAGGAATCCCTGGTGGCTCAGTGGTAAAGAATCTGCCTGTTATGCAGGAGCTATGGGTTCCATCCCTAGGTTGGGAAGATCCCCTGGAGGAGGAAATGGCAACCCACTCCAGTATTCTTGCCTGGGAAATCCCATGGACAGAGAAGCCTTGCTGGCTATAGTCCATGGGGTCGCAAGAGTTGACACAACTTAGCAGCTAAACCACCACCACCACATAGTCTATCCCCTCTAGCATGGCCACTTCCCTACGTTTTTTGCTCCCTTCTTCTACTGTCTGCCATGACAGCTCTAGCCTTTCCGTCAGTATTTCACCTAATGTGGACCGTTAATTTCTCCGAGCTCCCTAGAGCTATCCTAGCAATCTTTAGCACTAGCTCCCGAGGTTCTTGCCAGGATGAAAATACTGTAGCACAGGAATATGCTCATATCAGTAAACTCTGCTTTGTCTGGCCTTATGCCCTCCTCTTCCTCCTCCCTCCCCCATTCAGCACCCTGCAGACCTGACCCTATATATATATATATATATATATATATACACTCCCAGCTTCTGCAAGTATATATATGCTACTAGGTCCTTTAGCTCTTCCAGAATGAACAGTACCTCTCCTCCTTTGGCAGTTCCAGCATTTTCTCCCTCAGATTATCTTGTGAGTTGACTTTAGTTATTGGTCTGGTAGACAAGAGGAAAAGCACAGATAGATCCTGAGGAAGATATGTGTTGCTCTGCAAGGTAGATACTTCATTACCTTTTCTTTAAAAATATATTTATTTGACTGCACTGGTTCTTAGTTGCGGCATGCGGGATCTAGTTCCCTCACCAGGGATTGAACCCAGGCCCCCTGCATTGGAAGCTCAGAGTCTTAGCCTCTGGACCACCAGGGGAAAGTCTCCTAGATACTTCATTTTCAAGCAAGGTGGGGTGGGGCACTTTGACAAACCCACAGTGTTTAGGGTGATGTGGGGTTGTAAAGGTTTTAAGTGCATTGACCCAGATATCCTGTCTGAAGTGTCAGGATCCCTCTTCTCCCCCACTGCAGCCCTGTCGTTGGCCTTGCAGACTTGGCAGAGCTGAGAATTCAATTTTTTGGTAGTTCTACTCTGATAATTCGGTCCTGGGCCTAATTCTGAGCTTTTTCTGCCTCCTCCCTCTCCCCCACCTCATTTATAGGCTGCTAAGGAAGTACTCTAGCTTTCATCCTTAGCCTTTAATTGGTGATTAATCACCTTCAACTTTGGATTGTCTTTTCCTGAGGCAAAGATTTACTCTATCAATAGCTACCCAATCCCATAGTTCTTAAACTGCTCTTTCACCCAGATTTTAAAAATGCCTGAGAGATTGCATCTACCAGTGCATTCTCACACTAACATTATCAATACACTCCATACCCCCATCCTATCACAGCTGCTGAAGGCTTTAACAGTTGTACCAGGGTCTACTGGGGCTTCACCTGAGGCCCTACTGCCAGCTTACCAGCGGGCAATTCAGCCCCACTGGATCAGACCACACTCAAGGGACTCTTTGGTTTAGTTCAGATTCATTGGAAAACCCACTCTGATATGGAGACTTGCAAGCAGGACTCTTACTAAGTAAAAACCTTAGGATGAACGCCGTACAGGAGAGGAAAGAGTAGGATTCAGCAGAAAGAGAAGCTGGACTAAATGCAGTCACAGACGAGGCCTCAGCTGACGCCTTGGTTGCTGATCCTTTAAGGGAACTCTGGAGTGGGAAGGGCCCTGGGTGGTCCCACCATGAGGTTGCGTCTCCCGGTCATTTGTGCAGACTCTCTGCTCCAGGTAGCTCTCTTGTGAGGGCAGTTTCTGGAAAGGGATCCCGTTGAGAGCTGTTGGCCACCAGCAGCTGGGGAAATGGGTGCCTGGGTCCTAAGAAGTTGGTTGCTCTTTGGCCTGCTGGAGGTGTGGGAGAGGGAAGAAATTGGGGAAAGGCTCCTCTTGAAGAGTTGGAAGAAAAAAATCAGATTGTTACCTGAGTGAAAAACAGGATGATTGAAAGAGATGCATTTAAAATCATACCAAACACTAGTTCTCCTAAAGCCTCTTGTGTAGAACAGTACAGAATAGGGGATGTTAGGACACACATCTAATTCTATTCAACTCTGAAGCCCATGTCTTCCTACTAGACCAGAGCTAGTCAAACTGGTGCCCCGTGGGCTTAATTCAGAAAGCAGAGGTATTTTGACTGCACAGTGGTTCTTAAGAAGTGAATTGGTTGGCGCTATGTAAAAATTGGAAGAATTAATATGTAAATTCAGAACTCTGGTTTCTCTTGAGTAATCAGAAGATCTAGCAACACTGTGTCAACATTGTTGCAGGGCAGGGATTCACTGGAGTTGAGCGACTGCTGCTCCTTTACAGAAGGGGAGGTGCATCTGTAGTTCACCACAGTATCTATGTATGACCTTCTTTGGTGACAGTTTTGTTTAGAGTTCCTACTATACGATGCATGGTACATATAGTAGACATTTGGACACTTAATATTGGTTCAGTGGCATTGAATGAATTTGATTGGAGAGGAAGTTTTTTAGTCTAGACCTCCAAGTGTAATGAGTAGTTTGGCGCTCATGGGAGGCACCAGGATAACAAGTGTTGATTCGGATAAATTAATGACATACTCTGGAGAAGGGCGTTGCAACCCACTTCAGTATTCTTGCCTGGAGAATCCCCATGGACAGAGAAGCCTGGTGGGATACAATCCATGGGGTTGCAAAGACACAACTGAGTGACTAAGCCCAATGACATGCTGGCTGGAGCCCGTAAAGCAAAATGAGCAGAGGGCAAATGTCTGAAGTTTGGGTGTCTTACTATAGAATTAGAGAGGAATGGGGAGTTAGGGGAACCAAAGAAGAGGAAAGGGAAATATAGAGGGATCTTAGCAATGGA
>SJYQ01096703.1:0-27200 GCA_006410935.1 Redunca redunca
GGATTTCTTTGGAAGGAATGATGCTGAAGCTGAAACTCCGGTACTTTGGCCACCTCATGCGAAGAGTTGACTCTGATGCTGGGAGGGATAGGGGCAGGAGGAGAAGGGGACGACAGAGGATGAGATGGCTGGATGGCATCACTGACTCGATGGACATGAGTCTGAGTGAACTCCGGGAGTTGGTGATGGACAGGGAGGCCTGGCGTGCTGCGATTCATGGGGTCGCAAAGAGTCAGACACGACTGAGTGACTGAACTGAACTGAACTGAATAAAGTATTCATATACGGTTATTCAGAACCAGGCATCTAGTCTCTAAGAAGACTTCCCAAAAGAAATTGTGCAAAAAAAAGCATGTAAAAGTTAATTATAATAGTGTATCATTAGTGCTCCTCTAACTCTAAGCACCTTATTACACAATTTTCAAACGTAAAAACTCTGTGCAAGCTACCTAGTACCATCTTGGGTCAGCTACTCACTTCACTTTCTGATTTTTCCATGCATTTTATCTGATCTCTAAGACCCTTTTTATATGACAATGATAGGAGTCAAGTTTTTTTACTCTCGGATAAGGGAGTGACAGGTATGGAAAGAAAGAAGAATAGAATCTCTTCTGTGGCATTGGATTGGGATTGGATACACTTGCATGTACAGAGGGTGCTGCCCTGGAAAGGGTGCTATCTGACACAGGTGCTCTAGAAAGCTTCTTGACATAGGACAATATCTGAGGTAGTGGTTAAGGTGATGAGGAATGGCCAGATTTAGATAGAAAAAAAAAATCCATATTTTAAAAATAGAGTCTTCAGGATTCTCTGAGAGATTGGATATGAGATTCAGAGAGAGTCAAGGAATGACACCAAGGTGTCAGCTTGAGTCGCTGGTTTAGAGTGAGGCCCCTCCCTGGTAGCTCAGACAATAAAGAATTTGCCTGCAATGCAGTAGACCACGGTTCAATCCCTGGTTTAGGAAGATCTCCTAGAGAAGGGAAGGGCAACCCACTCCAGTATTCTTGCCTGGGAAATCCCATGGACCAAGGAGCCTGGTGGGCTACAGTCCATGGGGTTGCAAAGAGTCGGACACGACTGAGGGACTAACACAGTTACTGTGGAGAACGCTAGGGGAAGAACTGGTTTCAGGGAGGGAAGAGAAGGTGGATGAGATGCTTCTTAGCCATACACGGGAAGACTCGGGGAAGGGAGTTCTGAATTCAGAAGGGAGATGTAAATTTGGGAAACATAAGCATAGTGATGGAATTTAGAGCTCTAGGACTGGATGAAGCCACTTAAGAGGTAAATCCAGAAAAAAGAAGAGGTCAAGCCCGGAGGCCCTCACCATGCAGAGATCAGAAAAGGGAGGGGGACCCAGCAAGACTGGGGTTGGTCCTCAAGTGAAGTAAGATGACACTCAGGAGAACTGTCCCTGAAGCCAACTGAAAAAAGTGTTTCAAAGGACTTCTGGGTTAAGATGGTGGATAGAACACACCCATCTATTTTCACTCTCTTCTAAAATCTAACTAGAACTACATTAAAGATCAATCGAAATATAAGCCATCCTCTCACCCTCAGGCAGCTTACAGTATCTTTGAGAAGATAAAAGTGCAAGACAAGACATGTTGAGAGCAGATGAGAGTGACATCTGCTCCTCTGGAGCCCACTGGGCTGCAGTCCAGCTCAGCAGAGGCACTCCCTCCAGAGAGGGTGCGGTGAATCCATCTTCCACTGTGGGAACAGGGGAAGGAGGAGTGCACCCATGGGTCCTCCACACGGCTTTCCTCCTGCCTGCTTTGAGGACTCTGTTTCACCCCCAGGAACATAAAAGCTTCCCAAGAGTTTGGCTCCAAGGAGGAGTGCGGGGGTGTCATTAAAAATGTCTGTGGTCTAGATTTCTGTGTGACTGTACCATTTTTACTGAAGATAGAGATGCTTCGTCACAACAAGCAAGCAAAGCCAGATTAAGGAAGACAGGACATCCAGGAAGCAGTGAATCCAACCCTAGAGAAATTCCAAGAGGGGATTCCAAGGATGACAGCAAAGGGAAGTCCCAGGAGGACAGCTGGTCAGCAGGCGTAGAGAACAAGCCAGACAGATGGAGAATGGGGATCCAAATGCAGGACATTATCAGGAAGGAGAAAAGGAATAGATTACCTGATATGATTACCCTGTGGAAAAGTATACTAAGAGACTATTAAAAAGAGTGGGGAATGTTAGCAATAGGGTTAAAGAATACTAAACAAGTTTTAAAAATAAGGCAAATATTAATTTGCAGAAAAAAGTATAAAAAGAAACTCCAGTATGGTAAAATGCTCAACTATAAGTAATATTTCCATAGGCATAATAATAGGAACAGTGAATTCTGAATTAATGAAATTTTAATATAACTATTTGGGGGAAGAAGAAAAGGGAAGCAGAGGAAATAATGGTATAGGAAAACTAAATCCTCATCTATCAGAATAGTCTGTAGATAATGTCTAAAAATTAATATATGAATAACAGTATGTTACTCTTTTATGATATCATTATATTGCTAGATTTAACTCACTAGGGATTTTTGCATCTAGTTTGTGAAGGATATCCATCTGTCATTTTCTTTCCTTGAAATGCCCTTGTTCTAGTTCTGGTATCAGGCTATAGTGGCCTCATAATATGATTTGGAAATTGTTTCTTCCTTCTATATTTTATGAAAGAGTTTGTGTAGGATTGCTAATAATTCTTCCTTTTATGTTTGAAGAAAATCATTCATCAAATATTATAATAATAGAAACCAAAGGAGTATGACTATAAGAAAAAAAACAAATACACATCATTGGAGATAAAATGAACTGGTTTAGTTTGACAAACCCTATGAGCCAATGATATCATTTTGAGAACTTCTAAAGAAAAAATAGAAAAGAAGAAAAATCTATTTGTAGGAAGATTTTGATAGCAGAATCATTTAGCAGACAAAACACTGAAAATGGCCTCTATTCAACAATGGAGGAATGGTTAGATGGTAATACGAGATGTAATATCTTACAGTTAGTAATAGATCTAAAAATTATACTGCAACATATATAGAAATGCATATGAAAGAATGTTAAGTGAAGAACAGATTGCAGTTGGGGGAGGGAAACAGTCATTTCATCACAGCAACATGGAGAACGTAGCTCTTAGTTTGGAAGGGCGGCCAGTAGCGTGGCTTCTTTTTATAGTGGTCTTCAGGCTTTCAGATGTGAACCCTAAATTTTGTCAGTGTACTAAGACAGCATCCATTACAAAGGGGCAGGTGAACATGAAACAAATTTACTAGCCTGATATATAAAGCAAATTTATTCATCCATCTTCAAATTCTGAGTGCCAGATTAAGTTCTCTTTGTAGGCAATTCCATAAGACACACAAGTTCTAATCAGAATGGTGTTTGGTGAGGAAAGAGTTGGAATGAAAGAAAGTACACAGTTTGGTTATTGCCTTTAGGCTGAGATGGTTTAATTGTGCCTATCTCCAAATTAGAAGGGTCTTGTCCTTAGACCTGCCTCTTGAGAAACCTATATGCAGGTCAGGAAGCAACAGTTAGAACTGGACATGGAACAACAGACTGGTTCCAAATAGGAAAAGGAGTACGTCAAGGCTGTATATTGTCACCCTGCTTATTTAACATATATGCAGAGTACATCATGAGAAACGCTGGGCTGGAAGAAGCACAAGCTGGAATCAAAATTGCCAGGAAAAATATCAATAACCTCAGATATGTAGATGACACCACCCTTATGGCAGAAAGTGAAGAGGAACTAAAAAGCCTCTTGATGAAAGTGAAAGGGGAGAGTGAAAAAGTTGGCTTAAAGCTCAACATTCAGACGACGAAGATCATGGCATCTGATCCCATCACTTCATGGGAAATAGATGGAGAAACAGTGGAAACAGTAACAGACTTTATTTTTGGGGCTCCAAAATCACTGCAGATGGTGACTGCAGCCATGAAATTAAAAGACGCTTACTCCTTGGAAGAAAAGTTATGACCAACCTAGATAGCATATTCAAAAGCAGAGACATTACTTTGCCGACTAAGGTCCGTCTATTCAAGGCTATGGTTTTTCCTGTGGTCATGTATGAATGTGAGAGTTGGACTGTGAAGAAAGCTGAACGCCAAAGAATTGATGCTTTTGAACTGTGGTGTTGGAGAAGACTCCTGAGAGTCCCTTGGACTGCAAGGAGATCCAACTAGTCCATTCTAAAGGAGATCAGTCCTGGGTGTTCTTTGGAAGGAATGATGCTAAAGCTGAAACTCCAGTACTTTGGCCACCTCATGCGAAGAGTTGACTCATTGGAAAAGACTCTGATTCTGGGAGGGATTAGGGGCAGGAGGAGAAGGGGACGACAGAGGATGAGATGGCTGGATGGCATCACCTACTTGATGGAGGTGAGTTTGAGTGAACTCCGGGAGTTGGTGATGGACAGGGAGGCCTGGCGTGCTGCGATTCATGGGGTCGCAAAGAGTCGGACATGACTGGGCGACTGAACTGAACTGAACTGTCCTTAGATAAAACATATGTGATCAGCCCAGCATCCATCCTACACCTTTAAGGATGATTTGTGTATCTCTGCCGTGATGCATTATATGTTGGTTTCACAAAATAACTCCCAGAAAGGAAGCTTCTGCCTCTCCTTCCAAGTTTTGGGAAAGAAGGCCTATGACCCTAATATCCTGACAACGAAATTAAAATGAACAGAGAGAAACCTAAACAACTGCTGTGGGAAAGTGAAAAGGTCAAAGTGCATTTTAAATATTTCTTCAGAACTAAGAGAGACATGGAGAAGGCAATGGCAACCCACTCCAGTACTCTTGCCTGGAAAATCCTATGGACAGAGGAGCCTGGAAGGCTGCAGTCCATGAGGTCGCTAAGAGTCAGACACGACTGAGTGCCTTCACTTTCACTTTCACTTTTCACTTTCATGCATTGGAGAAGGAAATGGCAACCCACTCCAGTGTTCTTGCCTGGAGAATCCCAGGGACGGGGGAGCCTGGTGGGCTGCCATCTATGGGGTCACACAGAGTCGGACACGACTGAAGAGACTTAGCAAGAGAGACAAGAGAGATGACAAAGAAAGAATATGGATCTGTTGCCAGGTTCCCAATACAGTAACTGTCCTTTCCACCACTGCTTCTCTAATATTTGCCACATAGGAAATAGATGGGGAAACAGTGGAAACAGTGTCAGACTTTATTTTGGGGGGTTCCAAAATCATTGCAGATGGTGACTGCAGCCATGAAATTAAAAGACGCTTACTCCTTGGAAGAAAAGTTATGACCAACCTAGACAGCATATTGAAAAGCAGAGACATTACTTTGCTGACTAAGGTCCGTCTAGTCAAGGCTATGGTTTTTCCAGTGGTCAAGTATGGATGCGAGAGTTGGACTGTGAAGAAAGCCCAGTGCCAAAGAATTGATGCTTTTGAACTGTGCTGTTGGAGAAGACTCCTGAGAGTCCCTTGGACTGCTAGGAGATCCAACTAGTCCATTCTAAAGGAGATCAGTCCTGGGTGTTCTTTGGAAGGAATGATGCTAAAGCTGAAACTCCAGTACTTCGGCCACCTCATGCGAAGAGTCGACTCATTGGAAAAGACTCTGATGCTGGGAGGGATTGGGGGCAGGAGGAGAAGGGGAATGACAGAGGATGAGACGGCTGGATGGCATCATTGACTTGATGGACATGAGTTTGAGTGAACTCCGGGAGTTGGTGATGGACAGGGAGGCCTGGCGTGCTGCGATTCATGGAGTCACAAAGAGTCGGACACGAGTGAGTAACTGAACTGAACTGAAGAAGTCAAACCATCAACATCCATTCAAGGTTCATTTCTACACACAGCTACCACAAAGACAAGGATGAAAGAGCTGGCCAAGCTCCTATAGAAATAATATATTCTTTGAAATTTATTCTATAGAAATATTTTTGCAAGTGATTATTTACTATAACCTTATTATTAGAGGAAAACTAGAAACAATCTAAATATTTATCAGTGGGAGGTTGAATAAAGAAACCATGGTATGTGTGCACAATGGAATTTTATACCATTTTAAAAATATAAAAGCAGATATCTAAGAATAGGGAGACAGTTCCTAAATACACTTAAAAAATGAAGAATAGCATACAGAGTGCAATCTCTTTAAGCATTTTTATAGAAATGCATAAAAAATAATTAGCAAACTATTTCTTAAACTTTATTTCTACATGTTTCTGTGTTGCTTGAAACATTTTCACAACAAACAATATATCACTTTAAAAAAAAGAGATCTTTTAGGGTTAGCTCTGGAATTGCATTGTCAGAAACCAAAAATTTGTAGTAATGCCCTTTACTCACCAGATGTTCTTTAAATAAACTATATGAGAATCAGAAGAGGATCTGGTTGAAATGGAATCAGCACAGGAAAAAAATGGGTGAAGTACTGTGTCTGGCTGCACTTAAATAGGAGCAGAAAAATGCAGAGAGAACACATAAACCAATTGTTTACAAACCTTTGACAGAGGACAGACCAATGGTTTACAGAATAAGTAAAAAGCATATTAAGACCTATGGAAGATAAGAAATATGCTTGTTTGAGAGCAAATCTAAGCAATATGAATACAACACAGGGAATAGTAATGGATAAAGATTTATATATTTATATATGTATACAGGATATATTCTGGCATAAACTTTTCTGTTACAGCAAGTTATAACATTGAAGTTATATTCATTATATACATTATATTCAGTATAGCATGAATGTGAATCTTTTCCAGAAGCTTTCCAAATGAGTTCAAAGTTACCAACATGTTACAAGAAGATGAATTAGTATCAACTTCAGATTCACAGTAGAGAGTTCTTTGGTTCTGATTTAGCAAGAATTATTTTTAATAATTAAAACATTGCCAGAGTAATAAATGGAACATGGAGAAAATATTTAAAAAAAGAAAAATATCTATACAAACATCNAAACATATACTTTTATTATAGCACAGCTTTTTCTTACCTTGTAACCACTCATGAACATTTTCATATGTAAATGTTTATCTTATAAGCATGTTTCTTAGCAGCTCCACTGTGTTCCACTATAAAGACATACTAAACCAATCCTTTATCACCAAACACTTCAGTTGTTTACAATTTTTTTCATTAGAAACAATACTTAAAAACACTTTTATAACTAAAATTTTACACATATATTTATTTCCTGTCATAAATTATCAGAAGCAGCATACGTGCCCAGTCGCTCAGTCCCGTCCAGTTCTTTGCAAACCCATGGCCTATATGTAGCCCACCAGCCCTTCTGTCCATGGGATTCTCCAAGCAAGAATACTAGAGTGGGTTGCCATTCCCTGCTCCAGGGGATCTTCCCGACAGGGATCGTACTCGAGTCTCCTGCATTGGCAGGTGGATTCTTTACCACTGAGCTACCTGGGAAGCCCTATCAGAAGCAGACCCATTGATTGCCAAATTGCCCTCAGTCCAACAGTGTACTGATCATTTCCTTTGACAGTATTAGGTTTAGAAACTTTTAATCAAAGTAATTACTTTTAAAAGAAAAAAAAAACATTGTTTTGATTACTCTTTAAAATCATCTTGTAAGGATCAATTTATTGATTTGCTGACTCAATCACTACACAACAGTACTGGGAATGTACCAAGTGCCAAAAATTAACCTAGAAATTACTGAGGATACACGGGTGAGGAAGATACAACTCTTGCCCTTGAATATTTTATAGTTTACTGGGCAAATATAAATAATCCTGGAAGATATAATGAATACCAGAGGAAGGAACTCTCACTTCTCCTAAAGGGGATATCATTAGGAGGTCATATTTGGGCTGTACCCAAGGGCAAGCAGGAGTTTGCCAGGCAGAGTAGAGAAGGTAAGGCAAATCAGGTATCCTAAAGCCTGGAATGCAAACAATTTCATGGGGTTGAAAACTGGTGGGAAGTGGGATGGACTTACAGAATGAGACCTTGGATTGCATGCTAGGGGTTTTCACCACACCAGTAAGTTTTGCTGCTGCTGCTGCTAAGTCGCTTCAGTCGTGTCCGACTCTGTGCGACCTCATAGACGGCAGCCCAACAGGCTCCCCCGTCCCTGGGATTCTCCAGACAAGAGCACTGGAGTGGGTTGCCATTTCCTTCTCCAATGCATGAGAGTGAAAAGTGAAAGTGAAGTCGCTCAGTCGTGTCCAACGCTACTTCAAATACAACCAAGGAGACAGCAACAAAAACTCAATCTAGTCGTAATGTACATTAATATCACGGATCTGAGGAGCTATCAAATGACTTATGCTGGGGAGTGGCATCGTCCACTTTTTACTTTAGAAATCTGGCAGGTTGATCCTCCTTGGGTTTGCCTCTTTACCCCTAGAATGCCCTGTGATCACTATATTCCCAGGTACAAATTTCTAAAATATAAAGTGGAACATGCCACTTCCCTAAATAGTATGAAAGTCCGACTCTTTCTGACCCCATGGACTGTAGACCACCAGGCTCCTCTGTCCTTGGAATTCTCCGGGCAAGTGTACTGGAGTGGGTTGCCATTTCCTTCTCCAGGGAAAATTCCCGACCCAGAGATAGAACCCAGGTCTCCCAGATTGCAGGCAGAATCTTTACAGAATCTTTACAGCCACCAGGGATGCCACTCCTACCTAGTATAATGAAAAGTTACTTTTATTTTTAAAACACACACAAACAAAAATCCTTAAACTTCAAAGTAAATAGATAATGATCTGATTTAGAATAAATCTTAGTTTTCAAACTTGCTCATTTATTGGTGTTCCTTAAGTCAGTCTTATATTTGACAAACCATGGCACAGTATCATTTAGAAATGAAGTTGCTTGTACTTAACCACACACGTGTCTACCAGACATTCCCTTCTCTAACCCACCTCTATATTAAAGCATTTTCTGGAACATATATTGGAGATTTTAGCCAGCAGAGTTAAAAAGAAAAAAAAATCTGCCTCCAGGACTCTCATCCCTCCTTGTCCTATCTTTTTATTCTTCTGCTTAAACTACATGCTAAAAAAAGAACTGACTCCCAATTGCTTTCAATCTCCCACTAATCAGAGTTGGCAAGTGACTCAATCAAACAGGATTAATCAAATTCCCTGCAACAACTCTCTAGTTACCCATGGCACAAGTAACTTATACTAGTAGGCTTAATCAAAATGTCACTTGCAAACTGTCAAAAGAGCAAATACCAGCACACTAAATGTTTTCTTCCTTGAACACATAATTTCTCTGTATCAGTGACTTTCTGAAGACGGGAAGTCTGTCCTCTTGGCTCTCTCTGTGTAAACTAACAAGAAAAGTTGCCCGTGCCATGGTCACTAACAGATCAAGAGCCACTTTAATCCCATCTGCCCAGAGGTCACGCTAGATCATGTATAACCACACCACGTGGCAGAGCAAGCTCTTGGCCAAGGCTTGAAAGCCTTGTTGAAAGAGCCTCAGCCTCCAGCCACTGGAGTGCGGACGTGAGTCAGGGTGCAGCACCCTTCCATCCCTCTGATCTCTGGTGCACTCTGCAGATTATCCCCAGCCAAAGCTGAGCTTCCAGGAATACAGCAAAAGGATAAGATGGGATATCCTTTTCTGTTTAACTTCTCGGGAGTCTCCTTACCTTTCAAGCCAGAGACCACCTCCTCTGTGAAGTATTCTTTGATTGACCCATTTTGAATCCTATCTCCCTGGGCCTGCTAATCATTCTACCTTCTTCCTCCAGCACAGTGATTGCTTCCAGGGATAACTGCATCACTGAAGCTGAGCCAATCAGTCTTCCACTGGACCTTCTGTGCAGATGCTACTTTCTTCTAGAATAGTTACACAGGTTGATAAAAGCCTACAGCAATGCTTTCCAATACACACTTTTCCCTTCCTAACGCCTTCCATCTTGCAGCACGCATATGCCCTCCAAAATCAACCCTGTAGGGGAGACTCACCTGAAAGGCAGAATGAAGCCAATACAGAAAGGAAGGGTTGGGAAGGAGGGGGAGAGAAAAGAAAAGAGAAAGCCCCTCCTAAGGTACTCTGCCTTAAAGACACCGAGCTGAGAGAAGCCAAAATCCAGCTTGCATTCTGCTCACCCTCACAAGGAGCTGCCTTCAGAGGAAGGGATTCCCCCACACTGCTCTGCCGGCTCACCAGGCCTTTCTGCTGCTGCACACAAAGGTGCTGCCTGCTGCTGCTGCTGCCGCCGCCAAGTCGCGTCAGTCATTTCTGACTCTGTGACCCCATAGACGCCTGCCTGTGCTAGAAACGTGTTAAGATCAGCGGAGCCTCCAGAGTCACCTTCCCAATTACAGCCGCCACCACTTCCTTTTTCACCTACACCAGCGTCAGTTAGGTTTTTGTCATTTGTAACCAAAAAAAACTCTGACCAATACTGCAGACCCGATATCTGGACTGCTTCAGATAAAACACTGCTGCCCTGCAAACAGGTCCATCAGTACCATTTTGACGGAGAGAGAGAGAGCAGACTTGTGGATACAGTGGGGGAAGGAGAGAGTGGGACGATTTAAGAGAGGAGCGCCGAAACATCAACACTACCATAGACGCTAGTCGGAAGTGGGCCAGGGAGCTCAACCTGGCTCTCTGTGACAAGGAGAAGTGTGGGATGCAGTAGGAAGTGGGAGGGAGCTTCAAGAGGGAGAGAACACATATACTGTTGTTCAGCCGCTCAGCCCTTTCTGACTCTGCCACCTCCTGGACTGCAGCTTGCCAGGCTTCCCTGTCCTTCACTACGTACATACCTGTGGTTGATTCACATTGATGTATGGCAGAAACTAACACAATGTTGTCAAGCAATTATCCTCCAATTAAGAATAAATACGTTTTTAAAACTATGTATAAAACCACCATGTTTGTTTTAGCCTTAAATATCCTATGAGCCATTGTCTTTGAAGTCTTCCTTTCAACCTCCAAGTCCTTATGCTTCCCTAGGCTGGTGTGGAATAATTGATATCCTTCCTTTTCTTTCCTAGAGACTGATAGAGCATCTATGTAGAGATAACATACCAAAGAAATCAAGTTCAACCTAATAACGTCTTTTCTTCTTTCTTCATGAAAATGACTGTTATGATCTCTTTCCCAACATTTCTGGTAACCCCTCAGCAGCAGTGTGCTGACCAAACACTGGCTGTCCCTGCCTACCGTGAAAAAGGGTCATAGCTCATCTTCCCTTGCCAACCCTGGTGTGTTTTGTTGGGTTTTGTTTATAAAGGATGGGTCACTCACCCTCTTTGGTGTCTGTCCAGCTCATGGAGCACTGTGTGGTCACAGTATTCAAACACCAGGTGAAGCCTCCGCTTCCTCCTAAAGACTTCGATGAGGTTGACGAGGTTGGGATGCTTGAGTTGCTGAAAACACAAAAAGTGAGGTGCTAAACTGGAGTTGTGAAAGACAGTTTTCTTTAATGTTGGTCCAACAGAAGAAAGATGTTTGTCCTTTAGAAAAATTCTTGTCTTGGATTGAAGGAGGCTGTAGATAGTACAATCTTAACTTCTCTTGATGAGCTGTTTGGACTTCCCAGGTGGCACAGTGGTGAAGAATCCACCTGGCATTGTAGGAGACGCAGAAGATGCAGGTTTGATCCCTGGGTCGGGAGGATTCCCCTGGAGAAGGAATGGCAACCCACTCCAGCATTCTTGCCTGGGAAGTCCCATGGACAATGGAGCCTGGGGGGTTATATAGTCCATGGGGTTGCAAAAAGTTGGACAAGACAGAGCACTGAACATGCACACACGTGAAAAATGATCATAACCCTGGTGGCGGGTGAAGGCAAAGAGATATGAGAAGGCCGGGAAAGGAGAATGAAAAAGAGGGGGGCAGTGGTTAGTTAACATGAGCTCATCCTTAAGGCTCAGATCGAGTGTCCTTTCCTAAAGGTGTCTCCCTGATTTCCCCAGACTGGTTCAGTGTCCCCTGTAGCTCCCTGAAGTATGAATCCTTCAGAATCCTTCAAAATTACTAATTGTTCAATTGATTTTTTTAATGTCCTCTGTTGTCGATAGATATAATAGATACACAGAATGTAAGATTCATGATAGACATCAGGGTCTGTGTTCTCTTGTTTCCTCAAAATGATGTCGTACCCCCAGCACAGAGCCTTCCACATAATAGGCATCTGATCATTATTTGTGAATGAATGAGTAAATCAGGTTTCCTAGGCTGATGCAACATTTTAAAACAGAAAAATCAGAAGACTCTCCAATCTGACATGCCTGAAGGGCTGCATCTAGAAAGGACAGGCAGGAATGAATGTTGGTGTTGCAGAGATAAATCTTGTACTTAGCTTTCTGGCCCTTTCTGTCTATAATCCGACTGGAAATACCTACAACTAAGCAAACTAACTACTGTGAAGAGAGCAAAAATGGTTAACGTTCTTCAGGGCTTGAAGGCCTCCAGGCAGTGATCTAAGAGAACAAGAGGAGGCTGAAAAGCTTCTAAGGCTCCAGTCTCAGAAGTCAGGTGATATAACTTCTGCCTCATTCTACTGGTCACAGCAAACCATGAGACCCACCCAGATTCAACCCACAATAAAATACAGAAGTGGCAAGAACTTTGTTCAGATTTCCCATAAGACGTTATAAAAACCTGAATGATCTTTTTGGCCAACCCAGTACCATGAGGAGAGCAGGGCCCAGGTGTCCCGGCCGAGCTCAGCTCCTGCTGACCACTCCCACTTAATTCAGCTACATGAGCAAGCTCCAGCAAGATCAGCCGAAGGAACAGTCAGCCAAGCCACAGCTGTGAGAAATAAGAAATCATTCTTCTTTAAGCTACTGAGTTTTGGGGAGTTCTGTTAATACAGCACTAGATACCTTGGTTGGGGAACTTCTGAAAACCAGGGATGCCCGAGCCCCAATCCCAGAGACTCTGAATTGGTCTTAGGCAAGGGCCAGACATCTATTTTTCCCCAAAAATTGTCCAGGTGATTTAATACATAGACAGAAGTAGTAATCATAGGAAAACAGATATTTCAGACATGATAAAAGGCAGAAGGAGAAAAACTGAAGTTCTTGAACTGCACATTATAGTATATTTGTATGGACAATGAGAAAAGAACCCAGCAAGGAAAATACCAAAAAAGACAATTATTTTCTCATTTTCTTTGTCCTACACCCCTATCTTCCAGATGTGAACTTCCTGCTCCAGACATTACACTTGATGAAGCAAAATAAAACAGCCAAGACACTCTTAAAGCCCATTAGCCACATTTGGGCCTTTGAACAGAAGGCATTCCAAGCTATAAAGCCCCACACTTATATTCCCATATCTGGAATATTGGACACCAGGGACTTCCCTGGTGGCTCAGATGGTAAAGAATCTGCCTGCAATGTGGGAGACCCGGGTTTGATCCCTGGGTCAGGAAGGTCCCCTGGAGAAGGGAATGGCTACTCACTCAAGTAATCTTGCCTGGAGAATTCCACGGATAGAAGAGCCTGGTAGGCTACAGTCCATGGGATTGCAAAGAGTTGGACATGAGTGAGCGACTAACACACACACATCTGGAAACATTTAGCCTGGACTAACAGAACAGTTAGTTCTGCACTAAGAGGACAGAACTGACTACTGTTTCAACCAAAGAAGTGCATTGGCTCAAATGTCTCAAACAGAAAGCAACCAACCAAGTTTAAGGGGGTGGGGGTAGGCAGTTTAGACAGCAGGCAATTAGGGGAAAGCAGAAATTTCTTATAAGCTCTGAAAAATAATTGTCTGTAGGCTCAGACCTCAAATCTTAGATTCTTTTAATTTTCCGTGTTCCATATATAGTCCTCAATACTACGGAAACAAATACCTGGAGCTTCTCAGATGCCAAGACTGGCACCTGCAACTTATCACATTCATACATGCAGAAATTGCCAGGGGCACTGTTGCCCCAGGATAAAACCCAAAGATCCTCTCCACTTGACCTTTGCTTACCTCTACAGCCTCATCTCTTATAACCACCCCCAGACTCACTGAACTTCCTCACTTCCTCAGTCTTGCTTCAGAACCTGCTCACCCAGTTGTTCCCCATCTTCCAGATGAATTTTTTTCTGTCCGGCCCCCTCGGCCCTGCTCCACACACCTGTATGAACTAAAAGAGTATAACTCTGGAGCCATGGGTGCCATGTAGCCCCCATGTGACAGCGTGAAAGCCCTGTCACAGCAGGACCCACTGAACTGCATGGAGTAAATACTACATTACACCCATCCTCCTCTTACTGCACACCTTTTGAAAAGTCAGATTCTAATAACTACACTGTAAGCTATTCTAATAACATTTAGATTCTCTCCAATTTTTGAGCATTATAAATAACGTTTTGATAAACCACCTACTAGCTGATTGACTTAACTTGGGCTTCCCTGGTGGCTCAGCTGGTATAGAATCCACCTGCAGTGAGGGAGACCTGGGTTCGATCCCTGGGTTGGGAAGATCCCTTGGAGAAGGGAATGGTAATCCACTCCAGTATTCCGGCCTAGAGAATTCCATGGACTATTTAGTCCATGGGGTGGCAAAGAGTCAGACACGCCTGGGTGACTTTCACTGGGACACGTTAGTTAAAGTCTTTAGGTTTACCATTTGTGAGAGGAGGAAGCGCAAGGGCTGCTGTGACAAAGCATAGGCAGCAGTGTCAGCCCACATCATCCTCTCCAGAAAGTTTAACTGTCAATATTTTAAAATAATTTTTAATTTTATTATTTTTAAATTTTATTTTTGGTTGTGCTGGGTCTTCGTTGTTGCACACAGGCTTTCTCTAGCTGCGCAGAGGGGGCTACTCTTCACTGGAGCGCTCAGTCTCTCGTTGCGGTGGCTTCTCTCGTTGCACAGCACAGGCTCTAGGCTCACGGGCTTCAGCAGACGCAGCACACACAGGCTCTGTAGTTGTGACACATGGGCTTGGTTGCTCCACGGGGATATGGCATCTTCCCGGACCAGGGATTGAAACTGTGTCCCCTGCACTGGCAGGTGGATTCTTATCCAATGTGCCACCAAGGAGGTCCTGGTAATATTGTTATTGGGGGTTCAATCTATTTCTGTTTAGGCTGACTTTCTCAATTCATTTTATTCAACAAGTATTTATCTATCTTAATGTGCATAAAGCACTCTGATAGTCCTAATGATACAGAGATAATACAGCAAGTACCAAACCTACTCTCATGAAGCTTAGAAACTAGAAGGGGAGACAGATGTTGAACAAGTAATTACAGACGTGGTAAGTGTTACAAAAAGCCAGGGAACGGGTACCCGGCTTGAGGCATTGAGTGGTCCGGGGAGTGGTACAGTGGTTCCTGAGGAAGGTGGCCATTTAAGAAGTTAAATGGAGAGCCCCAGGAATACAACAGAAATAGACATGGCCACGCTGCTTTCCAAAAGGATCAAACATACTTACACCTCTGCCGGGAGTGTGAGAGTACATTTTACCATACCATTGAGGCATTAATAGATATTTAAGGTTTGTGACATAGATTGCTGAATTACTTCTCAAGAGGGCTTACAAAGCCTCCAGCAACACGGGAAGGTGTTACATGATATTTAAACCATTCGTCTCTCCTATTCTCTGCTGTAAGATAACCTTTACATAGCTGTAAATAGCCAATAACTTATTTCTTAAGCTATTTTCAGAAAAGTGTTCATTTAGAGAAGTCAATCACTAAAACTAAATCCCAATTAGGACTCACAAATCTTAAATTGTAAATATTTTTAAATGAATTATTAACTTTCTGTCGGTTGCCAGGATTCTAGGTTGACCTGAAAATGTGCTAGAGCAGCAGATATCTGGGAGACAGCTCCTGTCCTGGCTGTCTTCATTTATTCAAAAAAGGTCTCCAGAGTGTCTGCTGAGCCTCAAGCGCTGTTCAAGGTACTAGGGAAACACTGGCAAAGGGGACAAAGGGCTCAAGCATTAAGCAGAGAAGTGCCACGCAGCCCTCCATGTACAAGAATCTAGACTGCCTTAGAGAAACTGTTCCTAGGAAGTGACTCTGAACTGAAGTCCCGGAGGGTGAGAAAGGTCTGACCAGACCAAGGGCAGGGATGGTGGTGATAGAGGGATGGTGGCTTTCCAGACAGAGGATTGGTTCTGAGCTAGCAGGAAACTTACGCCACCTAAGGAACTGTAAGATGGTGTAGTCTGAATGTCAAACACATGGAACTGATACCAGAGAGACAGGCAGAAGGCAGGTTCTCCGGGGCACTGCAGGACGTGCTAAGAAATTTACGCTTCACCCTAAACGCAACGAGAAGCTACTGGGAGGAATTTTAACAAGAAGTGATCAGGATACTTGGGTCTTTGTTGCTATGTGGCTTTTCTCTAGCTGCACTGAGTGGGGGCTACTCTCCAGCTGCTGTGTGCAGGCTTCTCTTGTGGCAAAACAAGAGCTTTAGGGTGCACGGGCATCAGTAGTTGCTGTTCCCAGGCTCTAGGGCACAGGCTCAATAATTGTGGTGCACGAACTTAATTGCTCCGTGGAATGTGGGATCTTCCCAGATCAGGGTTTGAACCTACGTCTCCTGCACTGACAGGCAGATTCTTTACCACTGTGCCATCAGAAATCCCACCATCTGGGTGTTTTAAAGCTATGGTGGCAGGATACAGAATGGCTCAGAGGAAGCAAGATGAATAGAGGAAGCAATATGACTAGAGGAGCCTGGTAAGGAGCCTGTTGATCACTGAGAGCTTGGAGCAGAGAAGAGGCAGGGGAGATGGGGAGACAGGCACTGTTTGGAGACAGACTTTATTATTAGGATAGTCAGGATGTGGTGATGGGCTGGAGCTGAGGGATGGAGGAGACAGTGATGATCAAAGGTTTGTGTAACGGGGTGGATGGTGGTGCCATGACTGAGAGAAAAAACAGGTTTTGAAGGGAAGGAACTATAGCTTTGGCACACCGGGCTGACAGGGACTCTGAGATACCAAAGTAGAGGTGTCAGGTTGGCTGGAGTTTGAGCTGAAGATAAAAGCTGGGGCGTCAGTATGAGTGTAAGCAAAGCCATGGTGAGAAGTGATGCCCAGTAGAATGACTGAACACAGCGAGGCCCAAAGAGCCCGGCACCCAGATAAGTGGTAGACGAGGAGGAAGTAGAGAAGGGGAAAGGGAAGACGGTGACCCAAGACAAGAGAGAAAGCTGCAGAACATAACACGATGGCGATACCGTGATAAGAGTACACTTACTCCACGAAGATGCTGCTGCTGAAAAGTCAAGGTGGGGAGAAGGGGTTTGTGTGACCTCACTGGAAGCAGCAGTGAGACCAGGAGCCAGATGTCGTGAATTTAGCATCCCCAAACCATCTCTCTCCTTTCTCTATTGACCCTAGGGGCCGTACTCAGAGGGGAGCCGGTGGTCCTGAATCCGGTTTGCAATTGGTCGCCTAGAGGTCTTGACCAGAGCTCTAATACTGTGAATGTTTGCATTGACAAAAATCTGGATGTTTCTACCTCAAAGCTGAATGGGCTCTTTTAGGGGCATTGGGAGGAATTAGATGAGAAAAATCAAGCAGCAATCTGGATGGACTGTCAGGTTTACTCAATGTGTTTATTATACAAGAAGTCTTCATGGAATAGACTAAATTACATACATACTATGAAGATGTAGTTCAGGGCTCTTCTAATTAAAATTCCTTCCTGTTTATGAGTGTGTGAAGCCAAAGCCCCAGGCCTGGCCTCATTCCTCAGCACTCTGATTCGTGCTGGCCCAAACCTGAGGATCTCAGTGCCTCGTCGCACGTCAGTCACCATCCTTCAGTTCTTCTATATCTAGAAGCCTGGGTTGGCTCACACTCAGATTTAGTTTCTCTTATAAAAAAGTTTCTGCCTTTGCTGCTGCTATTTTATTTTGGTCTCTCTTCTTTTTATTTTCTCTGCATTTTGAAATATTCCTGTTATGCTGCACAGTGAAGCATTTTTCTCTGACCTTAAAAAAGAACTGTGTTTTATCCACTGGAGTTAACCTGAGCCCTTGTCATAAGCTCAGGCTTTTCTACACCTTCTAAGGTCAAAAGTTTGGCCTTCGCATTCTAAAGGATTTTTGACCTAGTTGCCAACCTTTCAGATCAGGAAATGTTACTTTAAAGCTTTGGTTACCAAGATTCTCTTGAAAACGCTGGTGATATATGCTGAGCTTGCAGTCTCTGGCATCAGTGGATTGGGGCCGAGAAGCAGCTGTCCATGTTAGATAAGCCCTGGATACCTGAGTTTATCACAGTCCCTACTACTCCTTGACACGAAGGACTTTTAACATTACTCTCTCACTATTAATTTTCTTAAAAGTGAGATATTTAATATGCCCAAATTTCTATCAAAAGTGAGAAAATGTATAAGCAATAGAAATAACTGCATATTTTAAGCAAATAAAAGATTTGTTTATGAAAGCAAATTATTTCTCCCCTATCTGCCTGGCCCCTGCAGATACTGGGTTTGGAACCTCTGCCCTATGAACTCCTCAGCACTCACACATTCTGGATTAATCAGTATACAGACCACTACATCTGTGGTCTCTTCTATCCCCTGGTCTCTGTTCGTTGTGGGGAGAATGGGGGGATATTTATCCTGTCTGTGCTTTAGAGAAAAGAAACAGACTATTTTTTCAATGATCATATCCTGTTTCCCTTCCAAAAACATTCTTCTTTTCCCACAAATTTGTGGTAAATAACAAAAGAAGAAGGATTAACATTTAGAAAGTGAGAGCTGTCTCGGCAAAATGTTTTTCACAAGCCTTTGCAATTTTTGAACTTGACTCTTAGTCACAGATACATAGATCCGGTTGCAGGAATTTTTTATCAGTTAATATTCACCCAGAATGGAAAAAAGTGATGTTCCCCTCCTTTATAATAATTAATCCTGGGTACATCCCAAGGATTCCCAGGTCAGCATATGATAATACACTCAAGGGCTTGAGACCCAGCAAGGATTGTGGTGGTGTTCAGTCACCCAGTCATGTCTGACTCTGTGTGACCCCAAGGACTTTAGCCTGCCAGGATTTTCTGTCCATGGGATTTCCCAGGCAAGAATACTGTAGCTGTCATTTCCTTCTCCAGGGGATCTTCCTGACCCAGGGATCAAAACTACATCTCCTGCATTGGCAGATAGATTCTTTACCACCTGGGAAGCCCCGCTTTATAGTAGCCTAGTATAACTGATAGAATTTTTTCAAAGTAGCCTAGCCTATATACTAATGAATGAACCATTATAAAGTTGTCATTGCATACAGTATTACAGTCATATTCATAACACAGTATTGGAAACATTATTATATTTTTAAAAAAAATCACTTACCTGAGATGATAGACTGATATTCAGTTTCTCCTTTTATAAGAGAGGGAGAGAGAGATATACTGTACATAACATGATCTTTTCAAAGCAAAGTTATAAAGCTGTGAGAACTAACACATAATTATATTAAATGTCACCCACCTTATTATGCTTATGTAAGGATAGACTAATTTTACGTATATTTTATACATTCATGACACATGTAACTTTCCCATAATTGTTTTTGATTATTTCTAGGTTACACAGGTCATCTGTGAGTTTCTTCAATTGTTGCAAACCTCCAAAATTTTTTCTAACATGTTTATTGAAAAAATTCACATGTAAGTGAATACAAACTTACACATGGAACATGCAGTTCAAACCCATGTTGTTCAAGGGTCAACTGTGTTAAGCGTAAAAAAGAAATGATTGGCTAGTATATACATATACAATGGCATTTGTGTTTGTGTTTTAGGGGGAAACACATGTCCTTGCATAAGCACAGGCATCCTCTGGAGAGCCCGCCATTGTCTGGGGGATGAGAAGGGAGAGTGAGGGATGACGCAGATTTCCTTTCCACTGCACGTTCCGCTGTACCTTCCATCTTGTTTTCTTACATAAGCATACTTACTTATGTAAGCATGATATTACTTTACCATAGAAAATATGGTAAAGTTTTAAAAGATTTGCATAAGTCTCTTCACTATATTGTAAACCCAAGATAAATATTTTGAAGTTAGTTTCAGAGAGCTAGTTAGTTAATACATCAGCTTTGTGGCAGGGGGAGCTATTTTCATGATTTTAAAAGCTATTTAATTATTACCACCATCTTTGACCTAGAGGAAAATATTCCACACCCCTCACAGTGCTGTTGAGGAACTGTTCTTTAACACTTTTGGTAAAGGAAAGCTGCCTTAATCCCACATTTCCTTTAAATGCCCAGAAACACATGGTAGATACCCTGGCTAACACCTTACTTTTGGGGATGGCTAGAGAAGGGGCCTCAGTGGGTCAGGCAGTAAAGAATCTGCCTTCAATGCAGGAAACCTGGGTTCGATCCCTGGGTCTGGAAGATCTCCTGGCGAAGGGCACGGCAACCCACTCCCATAGTTCCTGGAGAATTCCATGGGTCACAAAGAGGCGGACACAACTGACTGACTAACACTTTCAGAGAAGGAACGGGTGTAACATGTGGGGGAGGAGGGAGAACTGAAAAAGCTGAATCACAGGTGGAGAGGTGAAGTTGATTTACATTAGGTCTGCTGTAGACAGCATGGATGGGACAGAATGTGCCAGGCGGGTCCTCTGGCCAGGGACCTGGGCTGAGCTCTCTTCTGCATTCCTCTCAAGACCCATCACAGGCAGGCTAAGGATGTGCACAGCAGATGCTCAGTTTGTTTTATTTGTTTATGAAGTTTTTGAAAAGTACTAGGAAAGAAGCAATAGCACCAACGTGATCAAAATGAGAATGAACCATGACACAGCCAAAAATTCATGCAGTAGCTCAGTTGATAAAGAATCCACCTGCAATGCAGGAGACCCTGGTTCAATTCCTGGGTTAGGAAGATCCACTGGGGAAGGGAGAGGCTACCCACTCCACTATTCTTGGGCTTCCCTTATGGTTCAGCTGGTAAAGAATCCACCTGCAATGCAGGAGACCTAGGTTCGACTTCTGGGTTGGGAAGATCCCCTGGAGAAGGGAAAGGCTACCCAATCCAGTGTTCTGGCCTGGAGAATTCCATGGACTATACAGCCCATGGGGTACAAAGAGTCAGACACAACTGAGCAACTTTCACTTTCAATGTACTGACAGTTATAAAACAAATTATTTGTTAGGTTTTTATATACAGTTGATAGCATAATTTGTTGTAAAAATTCACCTTTCACTCTTCTAACAAAAAGGGAAGTGGAATTCAGAGATTTTCTATCAGGCAATTTTACTGCAAAGCATTTTATCACAGTGTGGTTAAAGTTAATGAGTAATAAAGAAGATTAATGATTAGCATAGAAATATGCTGTTGAAAGCAAATTTGTGGTCTAAAACATCAATTCTGCTAAATAAAAAGGTGAGTTAAAACATTAAAAAAATTTAATGTGAAAGACACAAGGCTGGCCATTAAAAAATTTTCATTCCATACAAAAAGTTCTACTTTCTAGTGTGTGGTTTGAATGTTTGATAACTATATATAACACAGTTGTCTACCTATAAACTTTTTTTTTGGCTGGAAATAAAAACAAGTGGCAAAAAAGCAATAGTATAATTATATTTCTTATCAATGTGCTTTATAAAATCATTTATTCAGCCTCCTTCTCCTGCTCTACAATATTTTCTAGAGTAAGGTGTGTGGCAAGGTATGTATAAAAGCATTTAGAGTACTGACAGATGGTGGCATGTGCTTAATCTCCTTGCAAATTGGGTATTTTTAAAAGGTAGGGAGTCTGTTTGTTGATGTCTGCTTCTTTTGTTCTTGAAGTACAACCATGGCAGCTTTATTGCTTAGGAGTTCACTACACAGCAGGAACACAATCTTTTTAGACAAACACACTGTGAGCTAAGCCAAAAAAATCTTCTAATAAACAAACAAAAGAGTCTGTTACTATTTGCATTTAGTATGTTATCTTGTAAAAATAAAATCAAACAGGTCTCCACTTGTTGAATAAATAGGGAGAGAGGATGATAAGGGGGTTTATTTGGTTTCTATCATTGTGGGCCAGGGAATGCTCCCCTTTGTCCTCCATGCTACTGACGACCAGTTTCTACAAAGTCCCAGCATCTACATACACCGCAAGGGGTCAGATCTGCCAGTCTCCAGTATGAATAATATCTGCAAACAATGAAAGCTGCATAATTGGAAGGCTCCAAACTGAGCCTATAGGCCAAATACTGTCTGTAGATGTGTTTTCTTTGGCCTGAATGGTGTTTAAAAAAATTTTTTTTTAATTATTTGTCAATGCTTCAAAGTCAGAGTTCACTCTCACTTAAAGATATGAGGAATCCTTGGAGAAATAGCCAATTCTAGAGCTGGGGGAGGTGAGCCTGGAACATTTTGTTGTGCCTCACAGTAAAGACGCATACAAGGATTGATGGGCACCTGTAAGACCGAGGAGCAGGCTCCAAGGATCCCCAAGTAGCCAAATGTGTGACAATTTGAGAGTCAAAAAGAATGACAGTGATAGTTTACAACATGTTGAATTTTTAAAAAATCCAGAATCCACAGTGATACTAAAAACTGTGTGTACTGGGGTGTAGGAGTGTGGGTGAAAAAAGCATTTTTTTTTAAGAAAAATTATAACTAATGAATATAGCAAGAATTGTTGAAAACTACCATTTTACAATAACTCGTACTGTAATTGATTCAGGTAAGGAACTTTGGGTGACAGTTCTTGGGGAATAAGGCAGTCACATGGTTTCAAAGAATCAGCCCACAGATTACTTACTAATTATAAAAGGGGAAAAGTGTTTCTTTACAATTGAGGAATATGCCAGACCCATCTTAATCAAGAGATGAAAACTGAGAGCACCAGTTACAGGACAAAATGAGATCATGTATTTCTTGATTAGAAACAGTGTGATGGACACAGCCTTAAACATGCTGAAATCATTTACCCCGAATCAAATCACGTGGAAACAGTCAGACTTGTGTGGAGGCCCATTTGGCAGAATAACTGACCTGGACTCTTCCCAAATGTCAGTACCACGAAAGACTGAAAGAAGAACTTAAAAGTTAGAGAACTGCTGGATAGCTGCACGCAAAGCAATGAAGTTAGAACACACCCTCTCACCATACGCAAAACTCAAAATTTGCTTAAAGACTTACACATAAGATGTGACACCATAAAGCTCTTAGAAGAGAACATAGGGAAAAGATTCTCTGACATAAATCATACCAATGTTTTCTTAGGTAAGTGTTTCCCCCCCCGACCAAGGCAGTAGAAATAAAAACAAAAATAAACAAATGGGACCTAATCAAACTTACATACTTTTGCACAGCAAGGGAAACCATAAAGAAAATGAAAAGACAACCAACAGAATGGGAGAAAATAATTGCAAATGATGTGACCAACAAAGGATTAATTTCCAAAATGTACAAATAGCTCATACAACTAAACAACGAAAAACAAACAACCCAGTTGAAAAATGGGCAGAAGACCTATCTCACCAAAGAAGAAATACAGATGGCCAACAAGCACGTGAAAAGATGCTTAGCACTGCTAATGATAGAGAAATGCAAATCAAAACTACAGTTAGATACTACCTGATACCAGTCAGAATGGCCATCACTGAAAAGTCTACAAGTAATAAATGCTGAACAGCATGTGGAGAAAAGGGAACTCTCCTACACTGTTAGTGGAGATGCAAGTTGGTGCAGCCACTGTGGAAGACAGGATGGAGGTTCCACAGAAAATTAAAAACTGAATTACCATATGATCTAGCAAGCCCAGTTCTGGGCATATACCTGGACAAAACTATTACTATCATTCAAAAGGCTATTTCACCCCTATGTTCATAGCATCACTATCCACAATAGCCAAGATGTGTGTGTGTGTTAGTTGTTCAGTTGTGTCCTACTCTTTGCGACCCCATGGCCTATAGCCCGCCAGGCTCCTCTGTCCATGGAATTCTCCAGGCAAGAATACTGGGGTGGGTTGCCATTTCCTTCTCCAGGGGATCTTCCCGACCCAGGGATGGAACCCAGGTCTCTTGCATTGCAGGCGGAATCTTTACCATCTGAGCCACCAGGGACATCTAGCCAAGACATAGAAACAACCTGAATGTGTATCCACTGATGGACAAATGGATAAAGAAAATGTGGTACATGTATACAGTGGAATACTACTTATAAAAAAAAATAAAACGATGCCATTTGCAGCAACACGGATGCAACTAGAGATTATCACATTGTCAGAAAGAGAAAGACAAATACCATATGATATCAGTTATATGTGAAATCTAAAATATGACACAAATGAATATATCTACGAAACAGAAACAGAATCACAGAGAACAGACTTGTGGTTACCAAGGGGCAGGGTATTGGGGGAGGAGTGGGGCAGGAGATTGGGATTAGCAGATTTAAGTTTTTGTATACAGAATGGATAAACAACAAGGTCCTAATGTATAGCACAGAGAACTATTCTCAACATCCTCTGATAAACCATAATGGAAAAGAATATAAAAAAGAATGTGTATATATATATATGCATATATAAAGCTGAATATGTAAAACATGCATATGTAAAACTGAATCACTCTGCTGTACAGCAGTAATTAACACAACATTGTAAATCAACTATACTTCCAATTAAGAAAAGAATACTGGACTTCCCTGGCAGTCCAGTGGCTAAAACTCTGGGCTCCCAATGCAGGGGGCCCAGGTTCGATCCCTGGTCAGAGAACTAGATCCCACATGCCTCAACTAAGACTCAGTGCAACCAAATAAATAAACATATTAAAAAAAGGAAAAGAATACTGTTTTAGATTAAAGGAGGTTACAAAAACATGATAATTAAATGCAATGTGTGCTCAGTTATTAATCATGTACTAAAATACACATGTAATATACATGTATATATGCTTATTCTCATAAACATGATTATATATATTATTGAGACAATATGAAAAATTTGAACACAGACTATATATTAGATAATAGTACTGAATCAATGATACATTTCTAGAATGTGGAAATCATATTGTGGTACTTAGAAAATTTTCTTTGTTCTAGGAGATTCATGCTGCATAGTTAGAAAAATGTGTGTGCATCAGCCAAAAAAGTGCATACGTGTGTGTGTGTGTGTGTGATAGAGATAGAAATGAAGTGGAATTCTAACAATTAGAATTAGCTAGATTAATGAATCTTGTTAAAGATACACAAGTATTCATTGTATTAGTCTTTCCACTTATGTGTACGTAATTTTTTTCAAAATAAAGAGTTATGGTGGAGAACCCAGGAGATTTTACACAAAATTTTGATCTCTGGCTTTAAGAAAAAGTCTCAGAAAGACTAGCATGCAGCCACCTGCTTCTCACAAGACACCTTGTGAGACACCTGCTTCTCAGTTTGCCCTAGTCTCCACTGCTCCATCTTGTCTTGCATTCAGCCTGTTTCACTGGTTTACGTTACCAGTGTGAGTCCCCACAGACATCTGAGTTTGTAAACCATAAGAATGCTGAACATGGTTAAAACACCTTATAGAGATATGTTACTAATTAATCTATTTCAATAAGCCAATTAAGCAGGATTAAGAAAATGGACCCAGAAATGGCACCGATTAGCAACAGCAGGATTAAATTCTTAAAGATGTCACAGGATTTCCCAAGGAGACTTTTACTGAGTTGGGAAATATTACTCAAATAATAATTCAACAAGTACTACGGGAGCAGACGCCTTTAGAAGTTATGAACACTCTGATTAGATTCTAATGCTAGCGAGCATTCACATGGTACTCTGCCAGCATTCTGTGGACTGGGGCCTTGGCACAAGAGCACATGGAATTAAGCACTGAATAAATACTGAAAAACAGGGAACCATGACCGTCCTGCTCCCCACAGCAATTTACAGTCATCAGGATGGTAATTTGCCCAGCAGTGTTTCTGGTCTGATGTTGTAAGACAGGGGAGGCCATGTGAAGTGATGCCCTTCAGCTCCTCCTCTTGGTCGCCCACCTTTCTGCCACCCGGTGCCTTTCTCCCTCCTTTCTCCACTGCGCCTCCTTTTTCCCACTCTGTCCTTGGCTGCTGCTCTTGCTGAGCCTCTGCTCTCCGGCCCTTGCACCCTTAAGGTGCTTGTCCCCGAAGCACTCTGCTCCCCTCAGCAGTGAGTCAGCAGTGCAATGCCAAACAGAGACATAAACCACAGCGAGTAGGGGGCTGGGTTCCAGGAGGCACTGGAGCTCGCCCAAGGTTACCCAGCAGCTTCGATCCGGATCAGAAGCTGAAGCTCCTAACTGCGGCTTCTATTCCCAAGCAGTCTCACAGCCCACAGCCTCACTGGAAGTTATTGAAAGTGAGGAGACTAGGAAAAAATGGAATGCTCTGAACATGTGGTAGGTTGTTACTCTTCATGTCTAATTACAGTCAATGAGAGCATGTTTCTGACACATAGAACATAGCATTCTTACCTTCCTGTACCCCATGGACCTTTTTTTCCCCTTATTTGTTACTCAAAGAAGTCTTTTTACACAGCTTTTCTTAATCATCCCTAAATGAAATTTTAACTCCACAAATATACTGTACATCTGTATATGTACTGTATGTATACGTGCTTTATACAATAAAAAGTTAGGATCCCCAATTCCTAAGAACCAACTTTCACCCTCTTGCGGGTGACACTGCTCTTTAAGAATGAATGAACTGCACTTCCACTCATCACATCACTTTGCTTGACCTCCCAAATTGTTTGTAATTATTTTATATTGTTAGATTAATCGTGTTTGTATTATGGGTTGCAATTGTAATTAACCTTTATTTTTTGTCTGGTTATTGATTGTGAAAACTGATAAACATCTTCTACTATTGTGATTATGTAACTGTTACTCACTTAATACCATTGTATCATGATTTGTCAACAGAAAAAAATTGAATCCTTTATCACCAAAACTATCATTTAATAGGAAAACCTGTAATAACTTTTTAAAATCTAGATGCATATCAGAATTATCTTGGAATTTTTTGAAAAATACAAATGCCCAGATATTTCTCCAAAGCTCCAGATATGTTTCTAACAAGCAGCTGTGTTTAAAAACAACAGGACTAAATGATGATCTTTTACTTTTTTCTGGTTTGTTTCACTTTTTCTAGTTCATATTCACTGCTCCCATTTCATTTAGTTTATGTTTTCCAACTTCTCCATCTCCTCTTTTTTTTGATGTTCTTCCTCAAGTCTTTATCAAGCATAGTAGAAAAGCTTCTGTATACATATATAAAAATAGTAGGTATAATATATATATTTTAGAAAATTTACAGATTTTT
>SJYQ01096704.1:0-31687 GCA_006410935.1 Redunca redunca
TCTAAATACCGGCTGAATCCCAACAATAGATTCTTTTTTAATTTGCCTTTTTTTTTTCTTCTATTTTTGTGATAATTTCAGACTAGTTTTGTTGAAATGGACTTCCCATGTGCTTAGGCTATCCACTAAGACATGTCTCAACTGCCCGCCTCTTAGTACCTAACTGCTCAGGCCATGCATTACAGTCAGGTTGGTGGTGATTGCAAGGGCAGTTAGAAATTAAGCATTTGTTGGCAATCATCTAGGTGCAGTGCTTTTAGTCGGGTATGTATTTTGGTGGGAAACAATGGCTTAAGTTCTTCAACTGAAATTGTACAATTATCGTCTGTACACTCCAGTCCTTAATCCATGAAGTAAAAGGACAAACCAGAAGGATGTGTTTCAAAAGTACTGGGGCCGATCAAGTCTTTTCTGATTATGTTCTTTTGGAGTTTAACTGTCTAAGCTCTAGAATATGGAAATGGGTCATTCCTGGAGCGTTCTGGATTGTGCAGTTCAAGATCTGTTGATAGAATTCAAAGCCTTAGTAGGTGGCTGTGCCAGCCAGATGCTGCTGCTTTAATTTCACTTCTCCCTGCATTTGGAGAGCAAGTGTCCCAGTCAGGTAAGGGCTTCCACTCACAGTCATCATCTTCTGTGTATGATTTGAAATGTTCGGGAGTATGCTTGCTTCCATTTAGGATTCTTACACTTTTTTTTTCTAACTTAAAAATTGTTCCATGTTTACATTTCTATCCATAGATCTGCTTATGTGATCACTATAGTTTTTAATGACTTCATGGAATCCTGCTGGGTTGCTATACTGAATTTACTTAACTTGTTCTGTGACTGGACGTTTAAACCGGTTTGATTTTGCTTCTTAGTAATATGCTGTTAGAAACTTTGTTCACATTGCTTCCTTTCTTCCTTTCTGTCTCTCTTTTCCTTTTGAGTATTCCCTTGGGAATACAGCCCAAAGAAGAATCAAGGATCAGAGGTTTTATAGCTCTTGTTCCATGGCAACAGGCAGCCTGCAGAAATGCTGGAGCACTCATAGTGCTCCCAGTGATGGCTGAGCACGCTTGTTCCCGACATCTCTGCCAATATTGTTCTATCATTGTTTCTTGTGCTGTTTGTTAGGAGGTATACAGTTATTTTGATTCGTGTTTCTTAAGGTATTACTGAGATGGAACATTTTCTCCATGTTGGTTTATTGGGTACATTTCCAGGGAGCATAATGTGTATTTAAGAGGCTGCCACAGGGTACCACTTTTTAATGTTCCTTCTCTCTTTTCCCTTTCCCTCATTAGCCGTTTGTCAAATAGGGTGTCATTACTGATGACAGTATGTTTTTATCATAATATAAGAGTTAATTCCTATTTTGGATCGTAAATATCTGTTATGTCTATCATAATTTAAAACTTTCTTTTGCTCCTTTTATATTTTGTTGGTTTTTATTAAGGAGAACTTTTTATTTTTTAAATTATCGTAGATTTACAGTGTTGTGTTCATTTCTGCTATACAGTGAAATGACTCACTTACACATATATATTCTTTTGTAAAATATTATTTCTGTTATGGTTTGTCATAGAATATTGAATATAGTTTTCTGTGCTTTACAGTAGGACCTGGTTGTTTATCCATCCTATGTATAAAAGCTTACATCTGCTAACCCCATCCTTCTGCTTCATCCCTGCCCAACCTTCTCCCCCTTGGCAACCTCCAGTTTGTTCTCCGCGTCCGTGATTCTGCTTCTGTCTCATGGAGAGGTTCATTTGCGTCATATTTTAGATTCCACATGTAAGGAACGTCACACGGTATTTGTCTTTCTCTTCTTGACTTTTCACATAGTATGATCGTGTCTACTTGCATCCGTGTTGCGGCAGATGGCATTCTTTTCTTTTCCATGGCTGAGCAGTGTTCCACTGTGTATATGTGCCGTGTCTTCTTTATCCACCCTTCTGTTGCTGGACATTAGCTTGTTTCCATGTCTTGGCTACTGTGAACAGTGCTGCTATGAACACAGGGGTGCATGTATCTTTCTGAACTATACTCCTGCCTGGATATACGCCCAAATGTGGGACCAGTGGATCATGTAGTAATTCTGTTTTTAGTTCTCTGAGGAAATTCCATACTGTTTTCCACGGTGGCTGCCTCAACTCACATTCCCACCAACAGTGTAGGAGGATTCCTTTTCCTCCACGTCCTCTCCGGCATTTATTATTTATAGATTTTTTTTAGTGATGGCCTTTCTGACTGGTGTTAGAGGGTACCTCATTGTAGTTTTGATTTGCATTTCTCTAATTATTAGTGATGTTGAGCAACTTTTCATGTGCTTCTTGGCCATTTGTATGTCTTCTTTGGAGAAATATCGATTTAGGTTTTTTGCCCATTTTTGGATAGGGTTGTTTGCTTTGGTTGTTGTTGAGTTTTATGAGCTGTTTGTATATTTTGAAAATTAAGCTCTTCTCAGTCACATCATTTGCAAATATTTTCTCCCATTCTGTAGGTTATCTTTTCATTTTTTATGGTTTCCTTTGCTCTAAAAAAGCTTGTATGTTTGATTAGACCCCATTTGTTTATTTCTGTTCTTATTTCTATTGCCTTGGGAGACTAAGAAAATGTTGATATGATTTATGTCAGAGAATGTTTTGCTCATGTTCTCTTCTACTAGTTTTATGGTATCATGTCTAATGTTAAATATTTAAGCCATTTTGAGTTTATTTTTGTGTATGGTGAGATGATCCAACTTTCTTAATACCACTTACTGAAGAGACTGTCTTTTCCCCATTGTATATTCGTGCCTGCTTTGTTGAAGATTAATTAACCATAGGCATGTGAGTTTATTTCTGGGCTCTCTATTCTGTCCCATTAATCCATTTGTCTGCTTTCGTGCCATACCACACTGTTTTGATTACTGTAGTATCAAAATTGTAGCTAAAATACTAGTTTGGCAGTATTGTATGAAGTCTTGGGAGAGTTATGCCTCTTGCTTTATTTTTTGAGGGGTTTGTTTTGTCGATTCCAGGTCTTTTATTATTCCATATGAATTTCAGGATTATTTTTTCTAGTTCTGTGAAGAATATCATGGGTGATTTTATAAGAATTGCTTTACATCTGTGGATTATTTTTGGTAGTGTGTCCATTTTAACAATGTTAATTTTTCAATCCAAGAGCATGAAATACCTTTCCATTTCTTAGAATCTTCTTCAGTTTCCTTTATTAATGTTTTATAGTTCTCAGAGTCAAAATCTTTCACCTTCTTGGTCAGATGTATTCCTAAGTATTTTATTTTGGGGAGTACAGTTTTACGGGGTATTGGCTTTTTTACATTTCCTTTCTGCTACTTCATTGTTGGTGTAAAGGAATGCAACTGATTTTTGTATCTTAACCCTGTATTCTGCTACCTTACTGAATTCATTTCTCAGTTCCAGTAGTTTTTGTTTGGTGTCTTTCAGTTCAGTTCAGTTCAGTCACTCAGTTGTGTCTGACTCTTTGCGACCCCATGAATTTCAGCACGCCAGGCCTCCCTGTTCATCACCAACTCCCTGAGTTCACTCAAACTCACGTCCATCGAGTCAGTGATGCCATCCAGCCATCTCATTCTCTGTTGTCCCCTTCTGCTCCTGCCCCCAATCCCTCCCAGCATCAGACTCTCTTCCAATGAGTCAACTCTTCGCATGAGGTGGCCAAAGTACTGGAGTTTCAGCTTTAGCATCATTCCTTCCAAAGAACACCCAGGACTGATCTCCTTTAGAATGGATGGTTGGATCTCCTTGCAGTCCAAGGGACTCTCAAGAGTCTTCTCCAACACCAGTTCAAAAGCATCAATTCTTCGGCGCTCAGCTTTCTTCACAGTCCAACTCTCACATCCATACATGACCACTGGAAAAACCATAGCCTTGACTAGACAGACCTTTGTGTCTTTAGGTTTTCTATATATAGTGTTTTCTCATCTGCATATAATGACAATTTTACATCTTCCCTTCCAATTTGGATACCTTGTATTTATTTCTTTTTCTTATCTGATTGCTGTGGCTAGGACTTCCAAAACTACATTGAAAAAAAGAGATGAGAGTGGGCATCCTTTTCTTGTTCCAGATTTTAGTGGGAAGGCTTTTAGCTTTTTACCACTGAATGTGAGTTTGTCATAAATAATAATATTGTGTTAAAATATGTTCCCTTTATGCCCACTTTGATAAGAGTTTTTACATGAATGGATGTTGAATTTTGTCAAGTGTTTTTTTCCTGGATCTATCAAGATGTGCATATAGTTTTGTCTTTTGTCCATGTGGTGTGTCACGTGGATTGATTTGCATATGTTGAACCATCCTTGTGAACTTGGGATGAATCTCACTTGGTCATGGTGTATGATCGTTTTTTATGTGTTGTTGGATTTGATTTGCTAATATTTTGTTGAGAATTTTAAAGGAGACTTTAAATTTTAAAATATTTGAGTCTACCTTCTTCCTGCCTTATATTAATAATACTATTTAGTCAGTAGTCATGAAGTCATCTCTCTGCTATAACTGGGGTAAATATACTTTTTGATTAAGTGCTCTCTGAGTTTAATTAGTTCATTGACCAATTTGGAAAGTATTCTCATATTTGGTAAGTTAAGATTTAATCTCCTTCTTATTGATACCAGATTCTTCCACCAGCATTTATTAGATGGTGATTCTCTCATCCACTTATTGTGATTCTTAGTTTTTGTTTGTTTGCTTGCTTGCTGTATTCTAAGGACTTATAGGTGCTTAAATTCACCCCTGGGATCACTATTTTATTGGAATCTTTATCCTGGCTTTGATCCAACAAAATTCAGTTTTGATGAAGATTACTTTATAATATATCCTTAAATTTGATTATTACATCCTCCTCCAATCTTCTTTGGTATTATTGTATATTTAGTTTTACTTATAAATTTTGCTAGTGATTTTTCACATACTAGAGCAGAAGGCAAGGGCACCCCACTCCAGTACTCTTGCCTGGAAACTCCCATGGACGGAGGAGCCTGGTAGGCTGCAGTCCATGGGGTTGCTAGGAGTCGGACATGACTGAGCGACTTCACTTTCACTTTTCACTTTCATGCATTGGAGAAGGAAATGGCAACCCACTCCAGTGTTCTTGCCTGGAGAATCTCAGGGACGGGGGGAGCCGTCTCTGGGGTCGCACAGAGCCGGATATTACTGAAGCGACTTAGCAGCAGCAGAGCACTCTAGCAGGAATTTAATTGTTCTTATGCTAATCTATTTTTGCTTTATAGACTAATGTTAGTGATGTTACTCTAAATCAAGAGTAGTGGCTCTAACGTTAAGTATTTCTTTATTTTTAATTCCCATTATAGTTTGATATCAATAATTTCTACTTCACCATGATATGCTATTCATCTAGATTCATCTAGATTCTCAAGTTTTTTTTCTTTTTTTTTTTTTCCAGTATTGGGAATCATATCATTTTTCATTGCCTTTTCTAGCTTTATATCACTGGTATGTATTTGGTTGTTTTTGCATTCTCTGTTTATACTATTAGGCTTCCCTGACGGCCCAGATACCAAAAAAAGTAGTATTTTTATTTCTGCCTTTCCTGTATTTATTCTCTATTTCTTATTCATCTTGTCTTATAATCTTTTCTATTATGACTTCTAATAGAAATACTGAGAGGAGAATCTTAGACCTCTGACTATGTTTGCAAAGTAAAGCCCTTGGCACTGCGCTATCCATTATGGTTAGCTGCTAGTCACTGATGGCTATATTTCAATTCAAATAAACTAAAAATTAGGTAAACTTAAAAATTTGGTTTCTCAGTCACATTAGCCACGTTTATGTGTACAGTATGCCACATGTGATGAGTTGCTACTACACCAGACAGTGCAGGAATATTTCCATCATTATAGAAAATGGACAGCTCTAATCAGGGTCTCCACACTAAAAATTATATTGATATTCAGCTTTTAACCTATAATCATTTTTATCTGAAGGAAAATATCCCCTCTTCCTAAATCAAAGTTTTCTTATAAAGAGTTAGTGTTGAACGTTAATGATGGCCCTCTCAGAATCCACCAAAATAATTCTTAGATTTAAAAATAGATTTTTCTTATCAAAGTGTTGAACAATCCTAATAAATCTCCCCATGTCGTGCAAGTTCTATGTTTGTAGAATAGCTCATATTATTCATTTTTGAAAATTTCCCGTCTATAGGATATTATTTGTGATTTACTAAACTATATTCTTCAGTAAGATAGTCGTATAATTCCAAGACACCTCCACCCCCACAGTATTGTCCTTATTAGATGTTCAGTCACGATATTATTGGCTCCCTAACATGACTTTATGGTATATAATGGTCAGATGGCATCACCGACTTGATGGACATGAGTTTAAACAAACTCCAGGAGTTGGTGATGGACAGGGAAGCCTGGCGTGCTGCAGTCCATGGGGTCAGGAAGAGTCGGACACAACTGAGCGACTGAACTGATATTTTTAAACAGTTTATGTAACTGATATGTGAAAATTTAGTGATGTTCTCCTGAGAATTCATTAGGGGCTTCTTTTAGAAATGTATGGATGGAGCAAAATTTTCCCAAACAGTTTCTCTGATATGAGTCTCTTCACATTTATAATTTTTTATCCAATATAATTAGTTTTTAATCCAGTATAATTGGGCTTCCCTGATAGCTCAGCTGGTAAAGAATCCGCCTGCAATCCAGGAGACCTGGGTTTGGTCCCTAGGTTGGGAAGATCTCCTGGAGAAAAGAAAGGCCTACCACTCCAGTATTCTGGCCTGGAGAATTCCATGGACTGTATAGTCCATGGGGTCGCAAAGAGTTGGACACAACTGAGCCACTTTCACGTTCATAATTAGTTCGTCAAACGCCATTGAATGTAAGCTTCTGGTAGAACACCAGGCAGCATGCTGGCTGACTAGATGAATGTGACATTGGGCGTCAAAAAGAATGAGGATTTTCACGCCCCCTCTTCACTGGATTCCTCAAGGCCTCCCCCTACCCCTCAACCCCTCCAACTGGACTCCCCAGCTTGAGTCCCCAGGTCAGTCTCCTCCTCTCCCCACCTCCATCCCTTGACCTCATTACCTCTGCCCATCTCCGAGTTTCTCATGCAGAGAATACCCTTTTCCTCTTCACCTTTCATTCACCCTGAGGATCCACCCAAAGTTTCTGTCTGGGATTTTCTCTGAGTGATTTCTCTCTGCTCTCATCTTAATGTATTCCTTGATCATGTCATTCTTTTTGGCAAACAACTATCCACAGCCTTGTCATATTATCTAATTATCTTCTGTGTCATTATGTACGTCTAATATCCCTGTAGGGGTGGGAGTGGGGGAGATTTCAGGTTTTGTATTTCTTTTGTTTAGCAAAGAGAGTCCAGTACATAAAGCTGAGTATGTGGACGAAGTTAAGAGATACTTATTGAATAAGGATTTTGATAAATGAAGGATTCTCATTTCATTACCAATCAAAGCCAAAAAGATCTGTGGCCAAGGGCAGGTTTTATGAAACCTAGGAGGAGCAAAAGGCAAAGGAGATTCCATAAAGGACCAGACTCATCTTCCAAGTTTATTAATTCAGCTATTTCCCCTTCACTAATAGATGACTCTTGGGTACTAGCATGTGCTGGGTGTGGGAGATACAGGGTTGAACAAAATCAATATAGTCCCTGGCTTCATGGTGTTCACACCCAAGTAGGGGAGACTGGTATTAAACCAGTAAACCAATAAGTTGTTGGTTCCAGTTGTTGTTGTTGTTCACGCACTAAGTCACATCCAGCTCTTGGTGACCTCATGAACTACAGCATGCCAGGCTCTCTGTCCTCCACTAATTCCTGGAGTTTGCTCAAGTTCATGTCCACTGAGCTATCTGACCATCTCATCCTCTGCCACCCCCTTCTCCTTTTGCCTTCAGTCTTTCCCAACATCAGGGTCTTTTCTAATGAGTTGGCTCTTTGCATCAGGGGGCTGAAGTATTGCAGCTTCCAATGAATATTCAGGGTTGATTTCCTTTAGGATTGACTGATTTGATCTTCTTGCAGTCCATAGGAATCTCAAATGTCTTCTCCAGCACCACAGTTTGAAAGTTTCAGTTCTTTGGTGCTTAGCCGTCAAATACATAATTCCAAGTTGTATTAAGTGCTATTAAGGCAAGAGAAGGATATTGACAATTAAAGTTAGCCTGGGTGGTGGTTTAGGGCCTCAGTCAGTTTAGGAAGTGCCATTTAAGCTGAGTGCTGAAGGATGGGTCATTAGCCCTGTATAATCAAGTAAAGAAACCAGGCAGAGGGAAGAGCTTGTGCAAAGGCCATGAAGTGTGAGAGAGCTTAGTGGGTCTGACAAACCATCAAAGGCCATCATGTCATTGAACATTTAATTAAATGTTCAAAGAAAAAAGTGTTCCCTAAAATAATAATTGTAATATTAGAAAAACTTATTCATTAAAGATCTGTTGTGATATTTTTCTTTAATTTTAGACATTAATTCTGAAATATATAGCTTCTTTTTAAAAATCTTACCATTATTTCAAAACTCAAGTGGACCTGACTGATATTTGAACATCATGCCTGCCAATATGCCTACAAAGTCATTGATGTGTCCAAATGAACCCAAATTGGGTTCATCAATATACCATCAATAGCCAATTTAAGAGCCAACTATTTCTAGTAAAAAAAAAAGAAAAAAAGCCAGTGTATGACTGGAGCTTGATGAATAAAGGGGAAATTTCCCATGGTTGAGGCAGATTCAGATTCAAAAGTACTTGGATTTTAAGTTGACATACATTTTAGAGATTTTTTTTTCAAGCCAGTGTATGTGCTTAGTACTGTCCAAGTAATATTACCATGTATAATCTTATTTAATACTGAGAACATCCATATTACATGGGTACTTTATTATGCCCATCTTCCAGTTGAGGAAACCAAGGCCTAGAGATGTTAAGCAGTTAGCCTGGGGTCACACAGAATTTTGGTGAAAGAGTCTATATATAAACAGGTTGCCTTGAGCCTCCAGAGCCTGAGCCTATGCTCTGACCACTGGGTCAGAGCCTTGCCACAAGGTCACTTGAGCACTGTGTGGCTGATGGAGCTAGGCAGTAAAGGAGCAGGCAGATAAATTAGGAGACTCTTTCAATGGTCCAGGTGAGAGGTCAAAGCTTGGACCAGGGGCTGCTGTGTAATTGAGAAGAAATTGGTATTTGGGGGTCAGGGCAAAAGGTTAGAAAAAGAAATATGATATAAGGGAATAAATATGCTTTACTTAGAGTCCTTTTTTTTAATCTTTGAATTCTTATTTTAAAGAATTTAGAATTTGGGTGGGGGCAGTAACCAGCAAAAGCATAGCAAGAAATTAGCAATAAAATTAGGATCAGAAATGAAGTACGAATCAAACTAAAAATTGATAAGTAGAAAAAGAGAAAAGTGAAAAATGATTATTATTAAGTGAGTCATTTGTATGAAATATTATTTATAACTCCTAGCTAAATTAGCTAACCAAGCTGAAGCAGATAAGTTGAGTGAGATAATGAAATTAGTCAACAATTTATTGTTACGAGATGTGAGAGGAGATATATTGTCCTCCGTGGGGCCCGTTCTTTTTCTCCCCCCTCCCCTTTTCTTTCCCTGTTTGTTGAAGTCTGACCAGTCTGCATTATCTTGTTTAAATCCCTTCCTAAAATAGAAAAATCAAACCATCAATGTGTACACATGGTTATTTTAGCCCAAATCAACAATTACCAGCAGTAGAGATGGCCTTGCCTTTGTGCAAGCAAAGGTTACATTATATTCAACCTTTTCTGTTGAAGGGAGCAGAGATGGGTTTCATCTGCTCTAGAAATGCTTTCTACCCCAACAGATGTATTTTTAAAAAGCAAGTTTTATACGTTTATCATATGGATTATCAAGTGCAATGAACAGATTAGAAGGAAGCATCTGTGGGTGAATTTAGGTTATGTGTTCAGGTACAAAGGTCAAATATAGCTGCTGTGCTACTCACTTTTATTCTCTTGAGAAAAGGTGAATGCACAAAGATGAGAAGTAAATTACCATCAGGCTTTCCAGCTGAGATGCGAGGAAACCTGTTTTCGGTTTCCAGGGAGCAGGACTGTGTCTGTCTAGGTGTGTGCCCAGAAACTCCTGTAGTGAGAGGGCAAGAGAGGGGGGAGGAGACCCCAGGAGTGACTGCCGAGGCCTATTTCATGTAAATGAGAGATTTACAGACTCTCTCATTCACCTGAGTCTGCTCCAAGACTCCCTCCTCCTGGGAGAAGTCTTCACACTTGGGATTGGGCTTGCCACCAGCCTATGGGACCCTCCTTAGAGAGCTGCAGCCCTCTTCCATGGTTCCAGTTGCTTTCTATAAGAGGAATCGGGAAACTTGCAGAACAGTGGGCATAAGATGAGCAGAGAAGGGCAATAAAGGAGTCTTAAGCCCTGTGCATTAGACATGAAAGGAAGGAAGGAAGGAAAGTTAGGTAAACTGAGAGAAGAGAAGCAGCAGAAAGGATGGATAACTAGATGCTAACACTAGGCCATTCAGTCATTCATTTGCTCACTCATGTATGCATTAGACATTACTAAGCCAGGACAGAGTGGGCTCCTGAGATGACCAAGGTACCATAACCTTTAGGTATCTTCTCTGGATGGTCCGCCACAAGTTCACAGACACTGGTGTGTCTAGATGTTATATTCAAAATCCTTGGCATAGCTTCTGGCACATATTTGGTACTTAGCAAACCCTGACAGTCATCGAATTACCAGCATCATCATCATTACAAAGCTGCGAGATCCTTGAGGACAGATGGGTTGTTCTTACATCTTGAAACTCCTGGGTTGGCAAAGTTTCTAATGCAGAGATCAGACTCCATGAATCTTACGTCGAACTATCGACCAACTGAATGGAGACATTTTTGAGCACCTAACTCCATGCTGGCACCTTTAAAAGGCATGGAGAAAGCTTCTGAGACTGACCTTTGTCCTAAAACAAGATGGGGCATAAATTTAAAACGTTTTAAACTGAGAAGTCAAAATAGGGGTTGCATTTGCTAAGTGCCAAGTGAATAGAAACAGAAGGAGCTTCAGGAATTTGGAGGAGGAGCAAATTCTGTCAGTTGGTAGGGAGTGGGTGATATGTATTAATCCAGAATCTAATCAGGTTCAGAGTTCTAAAAGAAGCACACTGATAAATATTTAACAATCAGCTCTCTAGGAAAAAAGTGTATGTCTGGATGCGTGTGTAAGTTGCTTAGTCGTGTCCTACTCCTTGCCACCCCATGAACTATAGTCCACCAGGCTCCTCTGTCTATGAAATTCTCCAGGCAAGAATACTGGCGTGGGTAGCCATTCCCTTCTCCAGGGGATCTTCTTGATGCAGGAATCGAACCCAGGTCTTCTGCATTGCAGGCAGATTCTTTACCATTTAAATCTTACTGATAGGAAGGATCTACAGCACACAAATTCACAAGTAATAATACAATGTCTAATACTCCTTCTTGTAAATTTCACACTCCAGTTGATACTCACTGAATTTTTTTTTGCTATTTTTGTGTTGTGTTATTCATAGCTAGCCTGTGATTGTGGTTCAGCCATGGTTTGACTAGTGGAATTTCATCCCAATCCACCCACTCTTTCCCAATGCATTTGCTGTCATGGAATTTGATACGTGATTTGCTAAACTACTTTTTCACCCTTGTGCAATAGTTCAATCTATGATCTGTCAGCTTAACGATGGTGTGAATGCTATATACATTCAGTAGAAAGAGTACTTCAACTTTTAAATTTTGGTCTTTTTCTAGGCTGGTGATGAGCTACCGGTTTGATACTGTCTCATGATGCTGGGCAGTGGCAGCAGCCACAGCTGTCAGTCAGGCATCCATGGATGAACAAGCCATACTCTTATAAACCATTCTGTATTCATATAACCAGTCTGTTTTTCATTTTCAGTATAGCATTCAATCAGTTACATGAGACAGTCCACATTTTGTTATAAAATAGGCTCTGTGTTAGATGAGAATGCCCAACTGTAGGTTTATGTAAGTGCTCTGAGCATGTTTAAGGTAGGCTCAGCCAAGCGATGATGTTTGACAGGTTAGATGTATTGAATGCATCTTCAGCTTTTGCTATTCCCCCTGGTGGCTCAGATGGTAGAGAATCTGCCTACACTGCAGGAGATCCAGGTTTGATTGCTGGGTCAGGAAGACCTCCTGGAGAAGGGAATGGCAACCCACTCCAGTGTTCTTGCCTGGAGAGTTCCATGGACAGAGGAGCCTGGCAGGCTACAGTCCACGGGGTCACAAAGAGTCAGACACAACTGAGTGACTAACTCTTTCACTTTCTCTTTCAGACTTGATGGGTTTGTGTGCTTTGTCATGTCTGACTCTTTGTGTCCCCGTGGACTATAGCCCACCAGGCTCCTCTGTCCATGGAATTTTCCAGGCAAGAATATTGGAGTGGGATGCCATTTCCTACTCCAGGGGGTCTTCCCGAGTCAGGGATCAAACCCACGTCTCTTGTATCTCCTGCATTGTCAGGCAGGTTCTTGACCGCTAGCACCACTTGGGAAGCCCCAACGATGAATTTATCGGGATGTAACTTCATCACAAGTCAGGGATGATCTTTGTTATGTTCACTAAACTGAAACTTCTTTCAGCTTCAGCATTACATTTGTCAGAGTTTACTCATTCACCACCAACCTCAACACCTTCTTTGCCGAATCAAATAATCGTTTTCAAATACTGGGAGGGTATTTTCCTTTTTTTATACCATTCACAATGTAATGAATACAGACATGACTCACATCTGCGTTATTGACATTTCTTCCGTTACTTTCTTAACTGTAGATAATCAACAGAACAAGAAACCAAGCTCTGACCTGCAGTATTTTCTATTTACATACTTGTAGCATGCTTTCCTGGTGGCTCAGCGGTAAAGAATCCACCTGCCAATGCAGGAGATTTAGGTTGGGAAGATCCACTGGAGAAGGAAATGGCAACCCACTCCAGTATTCTTGCCTGGGAAATCCCATGGACAGAGGAGCCCGGTGGACTACAGTCAATGGGGTGGCCAGAGAGCCAGACAGGACTTAGTGATGACTTCAACAACAACAACAGTGTATAAATACCACCCCATCATGGCCAATTTTGTGGTATCTTTGAATGTGGACTTGGGAAGAGAAATGTTATACAGAACATCATTATACAGCATTTCTACCATATAGATCCCATGAATGCAAATAATCCCAAGAGCATAGATAACAGAACAAGTGATGAACGTTGAGTATTTATTACCCTTGTTTTTCAGTATCATTAATTATAAGTGTATGATTTCAATTTTAATAATGGCTGTTTTTAACAACCAGCCCCATGAATTCCTAAAAAAACGTAATACCAGAGAGCTGGTCAGAGCAGGCTCTCACACCCCAATGGCCCCCACTCCTAATGAGGGGGGAGGTCTCCTCTCTGGGGAGGAACTCTGTATACCTTCTCCCCCTCCCTACTCCCAGACATACAGGGTGTAGCTGCTCATGCCGCCCCAGCAGGAAAACTCACATAGACGCTCATTTCTTTCCAGAATCTGATACCGGGCATTCTCTGGGGGGTTTGACATGGATCTTCCCAGGTCCATTACTCACCCTGATCCTGACGTTTAGTGCAGTTCCTAACAACTCTACAGTTCACACTTACTTCCATGTCTCTTTCTTTAAACATGAGAAAGAAGGATCTCAGAGGATGGCCATAAACGGAGCACTGGGGCCAGCTGTCAAGTGTGTTTCACAGCCCCTCCCGCCCAGCCTCCTGAAAGAGACCCCAACCTGCCTGACGGGTTAGAGCGGTTCTCAACCTTTTTTTTTTTCTACCACAAGAACAAAGAGACATGATTCCTAATATAAAAAAACACATATTTTTATCAGGAAGGCATATTTTTATTGAAAAATTTGACCAAAACAAGCTCTGCTGGCTCCACCCTCAGCTATATTTTCCTTTCTTAAGCAATATTCCTTCCACACAGATGTGAAAGAAAACCACCGAGTGGGAGGTTGGAGTAACCTGCCTAATGACACGTAGCACGTCATTTTTGTGTTGGCTGGTGAAGAGCTGATCCCCCAGTTCCACCAGTACCTCCCACCCTGCATGGGCAAGCTTGCCCCTCCCAGGCTGTGCCGGACCCTCCCACAATCTGACCCCAGCAGGTACCCCCACACCTGCTCCCACCCTGCCTGGACGGTGCCCAGAGGTTGCCCATTCACCATCACCGTGGCCTGCATCCTCTCAATCACAAGGTTTGAGCTGCAGAACACCCTGTGTGCTCAGCGCCCACCTCTGGATCGAAGCCGAAAGGCTCAGACCTTGCGGCTGTGCAGCCCCTCTTGGTTTTGATAGAGAACACCTCTCAGCAGCTTAGAATCAGAAAGGGGTTTTCCGAATCCAAGCCCCGTTTCTGATGTGTCTACCCTGCCTTTCCCATCCTTGGCGGGTTCCCAGGTAGCTTCACTCCTTTATCTCCACATCCTATTTCCTTTAAAACCCAATGAGCTTTCACCTGTCCAACAGCCCCATCCCACCTCCATCCCCACCCCCAGCTATGCTTGAGCCTTACCATCTACTATTAGACCTTCTACATGCAGACCTTCTGCCCGACTAGCTGGGCCTTAGCTTATGTCCAGATGACCCTGAGGCTGACGCCACCTGGATCCTCACATCAATCTCCATCAACTTTCCTGCCTCTTATTGTTCTCCTTGTGCCATCAACACTTAGTCACAGGGCCTCACTTGCCCTTGGAGACTTTTTCCTTGTCTTCTGCTGTGAGTGCAAACTAGTGTGTGTATGAGCACTAGTCCAAACCCAGTAGTTTTTGGAAATTCCCAACTTCCCCTGTTTTGACTACAACTCTCATCTTCATAGAGATAAGGGTCCTAGGTAACACTGGCATCTCCTGTCCATTTGACCAAAACCAAGAGATGGAATCTACTTCTCCAAAGGGAAAGGAGCTGTAATGTGATTGATGTCCAATCATAGAGTTAAAGTAAAACTGTTTCTTCAGTTAATGTGAAATTTTTCCTGTTGTTGTTTAGTTGCTAAGTCATGTCTGACTCTTTTGGGACCCCATGGACTGTAGCCCACCAGGTTCCTCTGTCCTTTGGATTTTCCAGGCAAGAATACTGAAGTAGGTTGCCATTTCCTTCTCCAGTGGATCTTCCCAGCCCAGGGGTCGAACCCACATCTCCTGCATTTGGCGGGTGGACTCTCTATCTCTGAGCCTCCAGGGAAGCCCAAATAGCTCCTACTATGCTTTGAATTGTGAAATTACTACTACAATTGAGGAATGATTAAGTTGTCGTCTTTTTTTTTTTTTCCCCTCATTTTCTTTCTAGCCTGTTGCTTGAAAAACATTGCTTACAGATGTTTAAGAACATATATTAAAAGTGAGTTCCAGTGAAAGGCCTGTTAATTACATTATTCAGCCTGGTTCAGTAACTCTCTTTAAAAATAACATGCGTGTTTAGGACAGGAGTGTTTTCCAGTTGTCATTTCATGAGATAAATGTGTTGGGAAATGAAGAGAGTATAAATAGATGTGAAAGTCACTTTATCTAATTGAAGATGAATGCTGAGCTTTAGGAGCTGTAGCAGAATTGAGTCCTGCTTCAAACTTGCCTCAAAAGAGATTTATGATCATGGGATATGAAGCTTCATTTCCCAGGGGCTCTCCTGGTGACCATTAACTCTTCAGCTCAGTATTCTGTCTTTTTATCCAGCAGAGGCAGCTCGCAAGGTGGATGGGGGGAGAAGAAGGATGCAGGTCAACAAAACTAAACAGCACCAGCAAAGCCACTGCTCCATGCTGTGGAATGTAAAGTGCTTTGACAAACTAAGAGCCACATTCTGTCATGACTGTGTGATGCCAAGTGGCCTTCCCTTGGGCTTTGATGTCTTCTTTTTCTGTTTATATCATCGAGATTTTTCAGAATGCTTTTAAAAGGGAGAATTAGGAGTAGCTCTAGCACTGTTGGTTTTAGACATTATTGTTGAAGCCTGGCAGAGCCATAGTATTTGAGCTCGCTTTCTGCCTTGACCTCAGAAAACCTTTTTCCAGATAACTGACTACTTAGGCCTAATCTGTGGTTACACACAAAGGAGATCTGGGCTAGAAATGAGGGTTCTGTTGTGGCCGTTATACTGAAAGATGCTTTCTTGATGGAATACTGCAATACCATGTGGGTTAAAACATTAAAAGGTGTATTAAACTGAATTGTTTTAATGGTTCGAATACCCTTAGAGGTTGCCAGAGGGAGGCGGGTAGCTAGAGTTCTTAATGATGGGCTGGAAGAATAACATGCGCTTGAACCTTGAGGTCGGATGCTGAATTCCTCCTGCAGGTGGAAACACTGCCCCTTACAGGGAAGGCCAAGTCTCATTTTTGTGATGACCTTACCCCCTAGAAACTTCCCAGGAATCCCTTATCATCAGCTCCCCACCCAAAGGATGAAAAACACCATCTGATTTCCAATTTTCCCATCTCTTATTGGAGTTTGCAACTTTCTTGACTAACAGATGGCCAGAAAATGTGTAAGCCCAAATAAAAGCAAAGCACGCCTCACTGTGTCTTCACAAGTGTCAGTTGCTTTTTCAAATTAAAATTATGTAAATCATCTCTTGGCTGGAAGTAGGAGAATCAGATATGAAGGAAACAAACCTAGCGCTCAAGAATATTTTAGTTTGGGTTGTGTGTTGGGCTTTTTTTTTTTTGCTTTGCTTTTTTTTCCCCCCAGCTTTTAATGTTTCCTTTTAAAGAGAAAGAAGAGAAGAGGCATTTGGTAGAAGCATTTTGCAAGTTGCTCATTCACAAAGCTCGCCGAATTTCACCAGCAGCCAGCCTAGAATATTAGGGCTGGCAGAGACCTTAGAGGTCCTTGTTTTAATTGACTTGAAGAGGGAGGGAAAGATTCTGGAGTCAAAGACCCAAGGAGGGCCTGGCCTCTCCGGGTGTGGCATCTTTCTTACCTCAAGGAGTTAAAAGTCTGGGGCTGAGCGTGATCAGCCAGATGGTCTTTAAAGTAACATGGTTCATATTGTTTAGATTATCCTCTTGCAAGTACCGTGCCTCGTTTACCTTTTATGGAATAAAGTGTGGAAAANCCACTCTCCCTGGAGGAGGATCTGGCAACACTTCCCCACCCCCTGACCCATTACAAGCGCCTGGAAGCATCTTGCTCACCGAGGACTTGAGCTCTTGGAGTTGTCAAAGACGGCCTTCCTCTCTTGAACGCAGCAACCTCTTTCCTGACCTGTCCATCAGCCCTGCAGCTCCTCTGTCTGTCCTCTTGGCATCGACAGCTACTCCATCCACTCCACTACGTGACTTTGCTCCCATGCCTGGAATCCCGAATGCTTGCCCTCTGAGCGTCCCCTCCCTGCCCACAACCGTCTGTGTCAGCACCTCTTCTAGTCCGTCCTCCCCAGGAAGACGTGCTTGCCAACCTCTCGCTCCTGACCCTCGCTTCTCCGAGACCCTCAGTCTCCCACACCTCAGCCTGGTCATCTGGAGATTATTCCAGCCACTCTCTCCAGCGTCCTCAGTTTTCCCCACCTCCACTCCAACCCCTTTTGTTCTTTCACTGTTCCAGCTGTGCAGTCTCCAGCCTGAATCCACTCACAAGGCCTTTTTGCGGAGCCTGGCACTGGCCCACTAAGAGCTGCTGGGGATAATCTCATAAGCTGCCTGAAGGACTTGGGACAAACCCCTGACTCTAACATTACCCCAACCCTCAGGGCCGCCCAAATCCTTTCTCCTCAGTCATCTCCTCTTTTCCCCTTATTCAGCAAATGTCTTGAAAATCCACCTACAGCAGGGCGCTTTCGCAGTTTCTGATGGTGTATCAAACTGTAATCTGACTTCTGCTTCCTGTGAAATTGTTCCAGCAAAGGTTACCCATGACTTTCCAACTTCCAAATGCTCTTTCTTCGTCTCATATGATCTCTCTTCAGTGGTCAGCCTCTTGGAGTACTCCTCTTCTTGGCCATAACAGGTATCTCTGAGGGTTCCCTGAGCACTTCATCTGCTTTTTCCCCATAGAATCTCCCTTTTCTTCCTGCTTCTTAAAAATTAATATTCCCTGAGTTCTATCCTCTGCCACCACTCCTCTCACTCCTATCCATGACCTTGATCCTGCAAGGTGGAAAAAAAACAAATAGGGTTGATCTTCTGAAACCTTATTTCAACCCACTTCTGAAAACATCCTTCCCATGCAACACGGATGGGAAGGGAAACACTAGGTGACCATTGGTGCCTGACAGTCTGCTTCTGAGATGATGGCATGCGTCTCAGGGCTGAAAAATATTCATTTTGATGGCAGTGCTGGTGGGCCACAGAGAGGCAAACCCATGACATCTACAGAGGGTTTGCACTGCTGTGTTGTGGATGCAATTCTCATAGGCCATCAGGAACAATGAATGGGTAGTTCCTCGAACCTGGAGAAGGGATGGCATTTAAAAGCTGGTGTATACAGTGGAAATGGTGCTAGGTTTAGAGTTAGGCATTTTATTTTGAATCCTTTTTTCCTCTTACCAGTTGTGTAACCTTGGGCAACTGACTTCTTTCCTGGCTGTCTCTTAGTGTTTTCATTTGTAAAATAGGTAAACATTATCATCTACCCAGGATTGGGGATAAAGCCTGTTTTAGGAAGATGCCATGATTTGCTAGACTTTGTTCAGTAGGATGATTGAATTGATACAGTAGTATTCTCTTAAGTCACTACTAAGCTGACAACTTACCCCATATTACTTAACATCCTCTTTTTATGGCACTGGCATCAAGAGTTGAAAGATTGAGCAGAACTTGTCCCTGGCCTCAGGCTGGTTGAAATCACGCACAATACAGGTAGAGTACTTGCAGTAATCATCTCTAATCCAGGTTTCACTGAAGTTGCGTAGTAGGAGTTCTGAGAATAGAAAGATAACTGTGGGCTGGAGTAGACAGGACAAGTGGCCTGAGAGAAACGATGGCTGCTTGGAGTGGAATGTCATGTTATAAAGCAAGTAGTGAGTGATACAGTCATAGGCTTTTTTTTTTTTTTTTAATGTGGATCACTTTTTAAAAAGTCTTTATTGAACTTATTACAGTATTGCTTCTGTTTTATGCTTTGGCTTTTTGGCTGTGAGGCATGTGGGGTCTTAGCTCCCCAACCAGGGATCAAACCTATGCCCCACCTGTCTTGCAAGGTGGAATCTTAACCACTGGACCATCAGGGAGGTCCCAGTCCTGGACTTGTATTAAAGTTAGGTAGGGAAATTAAAATTGATGCCAGAGACCCCAGGGAGTCCCTAAATATTTTTGAGTGGGAACATGAAAACGGTGTTTTCAGAATCTTAGTTTAGCTTCCTCATATATAAGACATTTTTGATGGAGGGAATCGTGCCAAGGAGGACATTGGACAGATGGTTGCAGAACCTGATCTGAAGAAGTGCAGGGTTAGGTTGGGAAGGAAAAGATGGGAATGCAAGCTATTTCATGAGAAAAAAAAAATAAAAAACACCTTCAAAAAGCAGTAGTGACCATTTTCATACTGCAGTTTCAGTGCGCGTTTTCCAACACTGTCAAGCAGTCATCGGATTCTCAGTGGCCACTGACTGGATGTCCTACAGTTTCACTCAGTTCTGATACTATCGACCGGAAAGATGCGATCTTCAGGCTAAGGGCCTCAGTTTTACAAGGGTCTCTCGCCCATACCCACTCACTTTAAATAAAACTAGTCTCAGGTCCAGGTTGTTACCTATGTCTCTGACCCACTATGCATAGAAGCCTCCCGCAGCCCCCTCCTCAGTTCAATTACTTTGCTAGAGTGGCTCACAGCATTCAGGAAAATGGTTTACTTACTAGATTACCTATTTATCAGTCGTGTAGCCCAGGAGCAGCCAGAGGGAAGAGATGCTTAGGGCAGGGTGTGTGGAATGGGGCTCAGAGCTTCCAGGCCCTCACTGAGCGTCCCACTCTCCCAGTACAGACATGTGTTTACTAACTGGAAGCTCTCAGAATCCCGTCCTTTTTCAGGTTTTTATGGACGCTTCATTATGCAAGCATGACTGATTAAATCATCAGCTGTTTGTGATTGAACTTAATCTCCAGCCCAGCTCCCCTCCCCTGAGGTCAGGGAGTGGGGATAAATTCCAGCCCTCTCACCTAGAAGTTGGTTCCCCTGACAACCAGCCCCCATCCTTATTAACATAAATTCTCCTCACTAACGGAAATTCAGGAGTGATTGAAAGGGGCTTGTAATGAGTATAAAACCTGTGTTGCTATTATCTGGACATTTCAGCAGTTTTAGGAGCTATGTACCAGAAATGAGAATGAAGACCAAATATATGTTTCTTATTGTAAATCACAATTTCACAGAGATGAAAGCACAAAATGACTTAAAAGTAACTTTGACTTTTCTAAAACTTTGACCGGGGGTATTATGAAAATGAAGGAGAAATGTTTGTGTGTGGTAAAATATACATAACAGAAATCTGGAGTGGGTTGCCATTTCCTCCTCCACGGGATCTGCCCAACACAGGGGTTTAACCCGCGTCTCCTGTGGCTCCTGCCTTGCAGGCGGATTCTTTATCTCTGAGCCACTGGGGAAGCAAAATATGCATAACAGAAATCTTACCATTTTAGCCATTTTTCAAGTGCACAGTTCAGTGGTATTAAGTACATTTACATTCTTGTGCCACCATCGCCACCAGAGGAGAACCTGTGTTTTAAGATTTATCTATGTATTATTTGTGTCTGTACTGGGTCCTCATTGCCGCACCTGGGCTTTCTCCAGTTGCAGAGAGCAGGGGCTCCTCTCTCATTGTGTTGCATGGGCTTCTCGTTGTAGTGGCTTCTCTTCCCGTGGAAGAAGGTTCGAGGCACACAGGCTTCAGTAGAAGTGTGTGGGCTCAGAAGTTGTGGCGCACCAACCTAGGTGCTCTGAGGCCAGTCCCAGACCAGGGGTCAAACTTGTGTCCCCTGCGCTGGCTGGAGGATTCCTTACTGTTGAGCCCCTGGGAAGCCCCAGAGGAGAAACTCACACCGCAATTTGACTCACTGTACCACCAGAGCCCATGATTGATGTGCATGCATTTGGTCTATTCTGTTATTTCAACAGTTCCTAGTAATTTAATTTGGTCAAATATTGTAAAATACAATGATTTGGAAATTTTAAAAAGCTGGTGCTTTTCTTTAGATTGCTTGAGAAGCACTCTGCTAAAGGAATAAGAAAGACATGGGGTTAGGCGGGGGATAAACTGGGAGATTGAGACTGATGTATACACACTACTATATATTAAAATAGATAACTAATAAGGACCTAATGGCACAAGGAGCTCTACTCAATACTCTGTAATGACCTGTATGGGAATAGAATCTGAAAAAGTGGATGTATGTGTAACTGATTTGGTGTACTGTACAGCAGACACTAACCCAGCATTGTAAATGGCAACTATCAGTTCAGTTCTGTTCAGTTGCTCAGTCATGTCTGACTCTTTCCGACCCCATGGACGGCAGCACGCCAGGCCTCCCTGTCCATCACCAACTCCCAGAGCCTACTCAAACTCATGTCCTTTGCATCGGTGATGCCATCCAAACATCCCATGCTCTGTCATCCCCTTCTCTTCCTGCCCTCAATCATTCCCAGCATCAGGGTCTTTTCCAGTGAGTCAGTTCTTCGCATCAGGTGGCCAAAGTATTGGAGTTTCAGCTTCAGCATCAGTCCTTCCAATGAATATTCAGGACTGGTTTCCTTTAGGATGGACCAGTTGGATCTCCTTGCAGTCCAAGGGACTCTCAAGAGTTTTCTCCAACACCACTGTTCAAAAACATCAGTTCCTCGATGCTCAGCTTTCTTTATATTCCAACTCTCACATCCATGCATGACTACTGGAAAAACCATAGTTTGACTAGATGGACCTTTGCCTATTCTTCTCCAGGGGATCTTCCTGACCCAGGAATCAAACCAGGGTCTCCTGCACTGCAGGGGTATTCTTTACCAACTGAGCTATCAGGGAAGCCCAAATCAACTATACCCCAATAAAAATTCATTAAAAAAACAAAAGAGAGAGAGGGATAGCATCCCTGGGAAGGAAGAGGTGGGCTATAGGAAGGATATCTTCTACCCTTCTCTACCAGGCAAGATCCTATCCATTCTTGAAGCTCAACTCCTGGGTCCCTTCCTCTGAGAAACCTTCTCTTCCCAACCTCCCTGAAAACTCCCAGGCCTCACCAGAGGTCGATCAGCCCTCAGGTTGCTGCTGTCCCACGGACATACTTCTTTCTTTCTTTCTTTTTTATTTGGCTGTGCCAGATCTTAGTTGCAGCACGCAGGATCTTTGACCTTAGTTGTGGCGTGTGAACTCTTAGTTGCAGCGTATGGGATCTAGTTTCCTGACCAGGGACTGAACTCGGGCCTCCGGCGGTGGGAGTGCAGAGTTTCAGCCATGAACCAGCAAGGAAGTCCCCGTGGACATATTCCCATAGCTACTGTTGTGGGACCAGGTGGACGGGCTGTCTTGGTGGTCTCCCTGCTAAAATGTGAGCTCTGCATGGATACTGAAGCCTTCTTGTCTCTATGTGCACATTACCCTGCACATGGTAGGTATTCCGTGAAGATTTGTTCACAAGAATTAAATTGAATTTAAACAGCTGACTTAGTGGATATAGAGATGACGACATGTTGGGGTATAAAAGAAAGGATGTCAAGGCCATGCTTGGTACCAAAACTCCTTTGGGAAGGAGGAAGCCATTCATCTATTCTGAGGAAGATGTGTGGGGAAGACACTGAGGCTGATGCACAGAAGTGGAGTCGGGCAGCCTGTGCAGGGAATGTGCTGGGGAGGCAGACAGAGAGGAAGAGGGAAAGGCAGCAGCATGGTCTCTGCTTCCCATTCACTCTTTAACCTCATACTTCTGTTGAAGCATTCATCACAGTTTCAATATCCAGTCATCAGATATGCTTCAACCCTGTCACCCATTTATTCGTTTATTCAGTCAGTACTCACTAAGGGCCTATTTTGTGTCCAGTTTTGTGTTACAAACTTTGCTTAATAACGCTAACCCCTGAACATCCTTTCATGGTAGGTATTTTTGTCTCTGTGTCATAGAAGCAGCTCAGGAGATTGAGTTATTTGCCTGAATTAAGGCAGCTAATCAGCATATCAGGTTGTGAACCGAGGGCTTGAATCCCTCCTGCCTTGCATAATGTCACGAGGCTGGTGCTCAGTAAGTGTTCATTGGGTCAGTTCCAGGAAAACTTGGACCAGAATGGGGAGAAAGGGGACAGAAGAAGCAGTTCGGGGGTAAGGGTTGGCTTATCCAGTTTGGAGGAAGATTGTGAGAGAACGGGGCTAAGGTAGGCCCTGTGGAGCCTAAAATGACCCATAACCCAGGAGAGAGAGGCCTGGGAGACTCTGTTTTAGACCCTGTTGGATCTCAGCCAATCCATGTTACTCCCTTGCAGTCAACTCTGCCGCTCTTGCAAATTCCCTACCGTGGCCTCTGCACTCTACTTGAGCGGGCCCGGGCCACCTCTCCTGCCTCTTTCCTGGTATCCTCCCTTTGCTTTCTGTGCTCCAGCTCCACTGGCTTCCTTGTTCCTTTCACAGGATATTTCCACACAAAAGCCTTTTCACTTTCTGTTTCCTCTTCCTGAATGTCCTTTCCGCCTTGTGTTTGCATTTCTGGCTCCTTTACGTCACCCCAATATGTTAAAATGCTCCCCTCTCTGCAGGCCCATGACCACCAATTTAAAGAGAACACTTCTGGTTTCCCTGTATCCCATGGCCCTGCTCTGTATTTCTTACAGCCTGTCTTTGCTGGCCTAACGAATGTGTTTGCTTGCCTTTTCATTGCGTCTCCCCTTCACTAGGCCTGAAACTCCCTTGAGCAGTTTGTCTTGTCCATTGTTGTATCCCCATAGTACCTAGAACAATTCTTACAACATTGATTGCTCTCCATTCATATTTGCCAGATAAATGAGATGACCAGCTTCTCTCTCAGAATCTGAACTGAGAACACAGTGACTTTCTTGGTTGGAGATAGGTGTGGCCCCATGGAGTCAGCCAGGCTTGGGTTGACAGCCCTGTTCATCACATGTGAGCCTGGGAAGCTGGTCAAGATCAATAGAAAAGCTAAAGGGATAAAGAGTCCGGGTGTCAGAGAAGGTTTCATAGCAGGGGCTTCTCTTTCACGTCGCGGCCTAATGACACTTATATTGGCTTCTGTTTTTGTTTTGTCCATAGACTTGTCTGGGTATCTGTATTAGTTTTCTCTGACTACATCATGAACTGTCATAAATTCAACAACTTAAAGCAACACCCATTTATTAGCTCACAGTTCTATAGGTCAGAAGTCTGGGTGGGCTGGGTTGTCTGCTCAGGGTCTCAGACTGAAATCAAGGAATTGGCAGGACCGGCCTCTTATCTGGAGACCCTGGGGAAGATTTCGCTTCCAAGCTCATTCAGCTTGTTGGCAGTCTTCAGTTCCTTGCAGTTGTCGGACTGAGGTCTCTATTTCCTCTTTAGCTTTTGGCAGGAATTGCACGTAGCTTGCAGAGGCCACTCTCAGCTCCTTGACATGTGACCCCCGACTCATCAGCAAGGGAGAGCTTCCCACATATCGAATCCCTCCCACACATCGAATCCCTCCCACAAAGCTCTCTGAATTCCTCTTCAGCTACTAGCAGGAGAAAACTCTGCTTTTAAAGCACTCATATTATTACGTTAGGCTCACCCAGGTGATCTTCTGTTGATTATCTTAAAACTAACCAGTAACCTTAATTATATCTGCAAAATCCCTTTTGCCTTTTAACCTAACATTATCAGGGCATGATATAGTCACAGTCCTAGCTTTAGGATAGGAAATCTTGAGGGCCAACTTTAGGGTTCTGACTATTCATTTTTCTAAGCTCCTTTAATTCACTAGCTTGGAGGGCTGGTAGAAAGGGGAATCTTTTATTTGCAACTGAGGAGCAATGGCCATAATCCGCAGAGGCCTGGCAGCCCAGTGAAGTGGGGGAGGTGAGTGTACAGTTATAAACTTTGTCTTCTTGACCCCTGCTAAATTATGGTTCTTTCTTTTTCCTCTGGAATGGAGTTCAGTATATAGAGATGTGAAAGATTAGACCATCTGCCATACTTCAGATGCCAAAAATAATGAAAATAGACCCTTGCCTCTAAACTCTTGGGTAGAAAACTTTTTTTTCTTTTTTAAATGCTTTTCCTTGCAGATTGCTCTCCAAATGAGATCATTGGTGATCCTGAGCCTTTTCTCATGACTTAATTGATGAGGAGAGGACCGCCCAGCTAAAGCTTACAGAATACATTGGGGGTAATTGGCTTAAAGCCTACAGACTCTTGTCGAAAAGCGGTTTTGGTTAAAGCACACCATGCAGCCGAAACGTATTATGTATGTATATTTTCGTCTTGAGGTATTATCAAGAAATTCCACATAGAAAGGAATAAACTATGGTTTGGGATTGAAAAATGCAAGAAGTAAACTCTGTTTCCTGCAGATGTAAATCAGGGCAAATTTTAAAGCCTTTCGTGACTCAGAGAGAGGTCACCAACCAAATCTGCAGAGAGAGGCAGACTAAAACAAAACGGCTACATTTTTTATGATTTTTCCTCCTGCTGCTTTTAGCTCTTCATTTTTTCCCGGCCTGACACAACTTTCCAGACGCTGCAGGAAATCGGAGATACGGAATTGCTGTCCACTTCACGGCCTAGCTTCAAAAAATGAATAGTCAGAGCTGAGTGTCAAAACCTAGTAAACTGGGGATTTGAGAAAGAAAGCATACTTTGTGGCACGTTGGTGGCAGTTTGCAGGATTGTGAGATGAATGACAGAAGGATCTTCCCCTCGTAGCCTAGTCCGACCCTTCTTTAATGCATGGACCGACTCGACAGCATGGAGACAGGAGGTCATCAGCTCTGCTGGATCCTACTCTTTGGAGTGAATCAGGAGCTAAGGAGGCAGCAGCTATGAATGAAGATAAGGAATCCTAGATCTTGGGAAGTACCTGGTGCCGCTGCTGGGGGACCTGGTAGTTTTGAGCCTCAGTGTCAATTAGAGATCATGATGCCTAGTTAGCAGGATTGTTTCAGAATTAAAAAGATGTATCTGTAAGCTTTGTAAACCATTAAGCAGATGTAAGTGATTCTATTATATAAGCATTATTAATAGGAAGATATTGAAGTTCCCACCTAGTTCCATCCAACCTAGTCCCTAGGTTCCCGTTCCATGGAGCCCAAGACAGGAATGGGAAATGCAGGGAGAGGCTTTGTGTTTTCAAGGCCAATAAATCTAACACTGGAAGCTTGAAGCTGCTTTTAAAAGGGAGAAGGGGGCAGCCACTGTGCAGCACAGAAGCCTCAGGCCCTAGACAGAAATCCAGCTGGAGCTCCAGGAGTTCAGCCCAAGAGCAGAGCTCTTGCAAGCTACCCACCAGGTTCCCTGAGGAACCAGATGCCAAGCATGAGTCCGAGGACCCGAGGGGATAAGAACCTGAAGCTTCATGAGGGTAAAAGGCAGAGGGCTTCCATGGCCCCTAAATGAAATAGAGGTTGATTCCATAGCCAGTGGGGAACTATCCAGGTGTTTCATGTTTCTTGTTGACTTAAGTTTTTAAAAGCATCTGTCACAAACTGTTTTTTCTCTTGGGTAACTCCTTCCCCCTGCAGATGTAGGATTCAAAGATAGAAAGCTGAACTCTGGGCTTTTGGCAATAACAGAGTCAAGTATATTGATTCATATTTTTATTCAACAAGAGTTTATGATGCCTGCTCTTTTTCAACCCTGTTCTAGACCCAGGGGAATCAGAGATGCAGCATAGTGAGTATCAGATGGGTGCATGTAGATACTTGGATGGAATGGAAGGAGCTGTGGCATAATTTTTGACTTCCCTCTCCATGCCCTCGGCCAATAGTGATTTCATACAGTGACCGTTGCTGCTGATTTCTATCCCTAAGATGCTGATTTCTGTCCCTAAGACCTTGCTTCCGTACTTTCTTCCTTTCCTCTACCTTTAAGTTCTAGCTTGAGTCCAGCTTCTCCTCCAGAGCCTTCCCAGATCTTCTCATATATGTGGATCACCACTTGCTTGTTGTCTGTGCCCCACATTTCCTGTCTTGAGATCTCATTCCTGTTTGCCTCGTCCTTTTCAGCTTGGTTTATAGATCCTGAGCCTGGCTCAGTGGGGGCTTGTTGAGCTGAACCTAGAGATAGTCACTTCCAGCACTGTGTGTTTTGAATTTTCTGCCCTGACTTCTGTCTGCTCGTGGTTTCTCCACAGAGTGGGGGCATGTCAGTGTTGCCCCCAAATGGTATAGACTTGGCAGAAGTGGAATCCACATTGTCAGTGGGAACAGCTGTGGGTGAGACATAGGTCAGTAGACAAAGGAGGCATTGCAGGGTCCTCCAGGCAACACCATGAGGCAAAGTTCAAGGGCAAAGAAGAGGTGAGCCCCCACTAAAAAAAATGGGGGGGACCAGGAACAGGCAGCTCAGATGATTATCACGGTGTGCTTGCAATGACTCATCCAGTTTTTATGTGTAAGGGCACTGGCCCAGTGTGTCTTAAAGGTATTAGTCTGACTGTCTGGTTGAAGGAAGAAGCCACTGACTGTTGCCACATAGGTNATTTAAATTCAACCATGAATTCGCTTCAGGTCCATCCATGTAAAGGTCAATCTAGGTACTATCCTCCACTGCAGGAAAAAGACAATTCAATCTCTAGTGTATGTTTTTGTGATATTTTTAAAGCCTTAAATGCTAATCTGTTAAAAATAAGGGTGGAGAGTTCATTGTGCAAATGTGAAACTTACAAATGCCAATCCCTGTGTTCCTCCTGTGAACCAGCAGCCAGTGTCTAGCCAACTCCTTGATCTCTGGCAGCAGGGAGAGAGGGACTGGGGCACGCGGCTGAACCCCAAGCCCTGCAGGTAGCATCCCAGTCTGCTTGGGTGCATAGACTTCCTCTGGGAAACCCAGGGTCCTCTGGTACCTTGCTCACTGAGACAGTGACTCCCATAAGCGTGTAATAAGTTCTTGTATATGCAGACCCCTTGAGAGTGTTTGTGGAAATCCCACCTTTCATTTTCTGTGTGACCTTGAGGAAAGCACTTGAAACCTGAATTCTCATAGCAGAAAAAGCGTAGGAGAGGAGGCTGAGGAAAGTTTGTGTGAGTGCTCTGAGTTCAGTTGCTAGCCCTGAAAGTAGATGCCATATATATACTATGAAAATTTGTAAAAGGCGGAAGAAAGGATAGAAACCCCATAGAGCTCCAGTTATCCATCAAAAGGACTACTCCTGGTTGTCAAGGAAATGAGCATAAGTTTTGAAGTCAGCTGGACCACTGTTAACCTAACTGAGGCCTCATTGCCTCTCCTCCTCACACTGAAACTGTTAATGATGGTATCTGCCTCTTGCAGTGGTTGTGAGTTAAAATTAAATAATCTTGTAATGAACATAAATGAATGTATGGTACAAAATAAACCTTCCATAAGCGTTAGTTCTCTTCCCCTTGTCTCCCATAGGTTATCTTGCATACAGGAGGTATTTGGTTTATAGTATATATACACTGTATGATAATTGAGTCATATGTAGAGAGTGACAGTCTGATTCACCTGCCACACAACAGAGATAACCAAACCCCGGGAATATGCTCTCTCTCAGCCATAGTGCGGCATGGCCAGCTGCAGACAACAGAAGGAAGAGGGCAGAAAGAGATGGGACATGGATGTGACTCTTCTCAGGGATAGGACTGCACTCTCTGAGCGCAGTACTGGTCCACATGCTAACATGAAGATGCAGTCTGTCCAGCATGGCATACAGTAATCTCTGATCACCATTCCCCAAAACCAACAGCAACAAAGAAGTGTCCAACATGAAGCGTGGGATGTCCCAGTGGGTATATGGAGCACAGCAGCAGGAACTTGGGGGAGTGATGCTCAGATGTGCAGAAAAGCAGATGGTAGTCTTGGGACACATTTAGCCCCAGACACTGGGGAGGGGTTCTTGGACCAGGATTCATCAACAGGGACTAGGCAGAAGGTCAACAATAAGAACTTTGATAACAGACTGGATAATGAACTCTCTCTGGTACTAGAATGACGCTCTGTTTTGGGGTCAGATGATGATGCTCTTGAGCCCAGGACAGTCTCAGATCAAGATGGAATCCTGGAAACTGAGGCAGGACTGAGTCACACGGATGAGAGTCAGTTGGTCCAAGTCATGAGGGTGGGATGGGATGCAGCAGCTGGGAGCCAGCGTGGACCAAACCCTGGTCCTCTTGAAAGCGGACTCACTTGCTGCCACTTGGTTAGACTTTGGGCTAGTCTCCACAGAGGTCAGTGGAAATTGCTCCAGAGTTTTCCGAGGATGCCCCAGAAGTTTCCCTTTCCCTGCTCCTTTCTCTTTGTTCTCTCCCCAGCTTATCTAAATCTGTGTGGGTAACGTTTAGCCAAGAAGCTCTATCAGGATTTTGGTGAGAGGAGGGAACTAACTGTAGGTAATGGAAAATTATATTCAGTGTATTATGGTTGCTTTAATTGGGGCTTAGTCATGATGCTTAATTCATTTCTAAATCTGAAATCTCACTAAAGTGAATTTTCTGTTTAGCAAGAGGGATGTGGATTCAAGATGGTCATGAAGCACCTTTGCGGCCCCTCTTGAAGCAACCTTCCCTGACTTTCTGTTGAAGGGTTCCCTCGTGGACTTGCTGTTTCTCTTCTCCTCTTGACCACAGACTCCAACTTAGCATCACCTCCCTTCCTCTCGGCACGTTATACTTTCCAGCTAGACCAGTGGTTTTTTTTTTTTTTTTTATGGGGGCGATTTTTCCTCTCAGGGGACATTAGGCAATGTCTGGAGACATTTTTGATTGTCGTGACAGTGGGGGCGGATGCTCTTGGCATTAGTGGGTAGAAGGCCAGGCTACTACTAAACACCCTACGTTGCACAGGACAGCCCCCATAACAAAGACTGATCCGGTCCAAAACATCAGTAGTGGCTCTGTTGAGAAACGTTGGTCTAGATTGTAAGCCTGTTAGGAGCTGACGTGATGTCTTAGATTCTGGCAAAATAATAATCACCACTAACAACTAACATTTATCAAACTTTTACTATGTGCCAGGCATTGTTCCAAACACTTTCTACATATTAGCTCATTTAATCTTTTTTTGTTAGGAATGATTGTTATCCCGTTATACAGATGGGGGACCTGAAACATGAGAAAATTAACTTACCTAAGGTCACACAGCCAGTATTGGTGAAGACCCTCACTAACAGTAAGAATAGTGGTACTAATAGCAGTGGACTTTTTATTAATTTTCATCAAGCCAAGGGCTTTGTGTATTTTGTTTCATCTTTGCCAGGACCTCTGGCAATTAGAAGTCTTAGAATACCCATTTAAGGTTTACAGAACCTAAGTCTCAATTGAACTTGCCTTTTTTAAAATTTATTTATTTTTTAATTGAAAGACCATTGCTTTACAGAATTTTGTTGTTTTCTTTCAAACCTCAACATGAATCAGCCGTAGGTATACGTATATCCTCTCCCCTTTGAACCTCTCTCCCATCTCCCTCCCCACCCCACCCCTCTAGGTTGATACAGAGCTCCTGTTTGAGTTCCCTGAGACATACAGCAAGTTCCCATTGGCTGTCTATTTTACATATAGTAATGTAGGAACTTGCCTTGTTTTTATGAACGTGTGTTTTTAAACTCAGTGTCTCTCTCCCCCACTGCACTGAAATCCTAAGAATGCGAGGATCTTACTGCTGTCCTGCTCCCCCAGTGGCCTCTGTATTCAGCTTGAGTTCTGGCAGTGGTGCGCGCTCCGTAAGTGATTAAGGGGCGAGGGAATGAAATGGCAGTGTGTTGGATGCCCATAGATGGACCTGCTGAGACCTCGCTGTGGCTTGGCAGTCGTGCCATGTTTTTTCTGCCCTGGAGCTTTCCTCTGATTCTTTCCCTCCACTGGACCTCAAAGCTGCCCCGTGAAAGGGTCTGGTCCTTATCACCATATAGAGTCCAAAGAGTGTTGGGGACGGGCTAAGAGTATTCGCTGTCTGGCCTCTCCCGGGCCTTGTCAAAACAAGCAGGAGCACCTCATTGTTTATAGGAGCTAAAAAATCATGACCACGTTAAACCCAAGATTGTCAGGCACCTTTGGACGTTTTTACAACCCACTCTCAGACGAGGGATGGACTTTCTTGTGGCTGGATATCAAGTCCCTACGTAATGAAATTTGATGCCACATGATGCTAGGTAGAGATACTTCTTTTTCTTTCTGATATCTGGACATTTTCAGAACTTAGATAATTTTATCCTATTTACATCAAACATGCAGGTAACTCTAGACTTTTATATCTGTATTATTTCTGGGGAGGTCTAATATGATTATGAATGACAGTAATTGACATTACATGCTTTGATTAAATTTCCTTTGCTGTGAATCAAAACCTTTTAGTCCAGTCCTGCAGTGCTATTTCTGGACTTCTCTTTTGCATACTCTGATGCGTTAGGCAGCAGGTATGACACAAATTCACTGTCATAAATTCTGCATCCCATAGATTAAATGAGATAGGGCATGCAAGGTCGACTTAATGAGAGCCACATGATAATTAATCAAAAAATGTTAGTTGAATTGCATACTTTATGCCTTTTAGGTGTATGCTATTTGAAGAATTATAGTG